>AWOL01S0087000.1:51216-68566 GCA_000715115.1 Nicotiana otophora
ATATTCTTAACGGGTTAACGGATTATCCGTTAAGAAAATTGAATAATCCGCCCCCAAACCGATAAGCCTTTAATAAAAAAAATTCAATCCGTTTCTCGTCCGTTAACCCGATACCAATAAGCCATTAAACTTCGGTTTCGGTTCGGTTTTCGGTTTCGGTTCGGTTTTGAACACCCCTACTTGTGTGGGGATTTACGTACACACTGGGTGACAAGAGTCCATACATAGCTATATCCCATGAGGTATCCGGGTAGACTTAGATACACATCATGCCTTTAATTGTACTATTTTGTTTATTATGCATATTAATTATCTTGAATAGAGATGCGACTAGGGATTTTAAAGTTGCAATTATTGACTTAGCCTTCTTATTTTGGAAAATGGAGGAATACTTAATAACTATGAAAAATCCATGTCCTATCGCGTCGCAAGTACTTCTGCGACCGAGGTAAACTTCTCTACTCTAATGGGATCGGACCATTCGCCTCGGCAGTATAGTAACACCACTCTTATAGGATCAGGTCATTCGCCCCGGCAGTATGATTGCCGTGCCCCTTTTCTCGCGAAAGCGGGTTTCGACATGTGAAATGAGGTATTAAAAGAGAAGAGGCGCCACCTAATAGTTTAAGATGCGTTAGGGCACCTATTTGCAAGTAACTATGTTTTGACTAGTCCATGTCACCAAAGATCGGGTAAGGGCTAAAATTACCTCGGAGAGAAGGTGTTAGGCACTCTTCGAGGTCCACAACTGTGGGTCCCGACCGAACTTTAAACTATGTAGATTATGTAATTAGGATAGGTGATCAAATAAATAAAGAGAAATTAGAAGTTGAAAAGTCTTATTAAAACATATGAGGATCAGTACAAATCTTAGTATGACTATAAGGATACAACTACATTGGTCTATATTAAACGACTAAGTGTGGGTGTCAAGTATGTAAAGAAAGGGGGGTCCTAGGTTTCTTTAGCCTAAAGGATCACCCCATGCAACATAAATAATACTTCGCAACTTCCTTTAGGTAGGAGTTGCTCATATTATTCAACGGGCATAGACTATCATCTCTAGCTACCCGATTACTATGTTGAAGTTATTTACCTGAAAGCGTTCTAATGGCATACCCTATGTGTGCGCTACCCGTCTCATGCCTATGGTTCAAGAGGCTTTGAACCTACTATTTGAGTGGTTCTAGAATTTACTTAGGTTGCTCAAAAAATGATAAAACTAAGCGATATTCAAAACAGATAGGACTTCACGTAAAGACAATTAAAGGCCCAAGTTAGCCTCCACACATAACAACAAATGCACGTTGGCAGATTTATGGTTATGCAGTAGACGATTTCAAAATTACAACATATTTGGGTTATTAAATCATATAGGCATGGTTCTTATGTGATTCTGATTAATATTATCCAGACAGTATTGTAGCGTATAGGCCGGTTAAAGCATCACAAATCTTATAGGCATGATTTCTAATTATTTACACGATGAGGCAGTGAAGCGATATGAGTTACCAGATTACTAGTGCTGATTTTATAAGCATGCTTTTTAGGCAGGCGTCAATGTCCTATAGGCATGGTTTCTAATAGTTGAGATATGTTTTATATAATTATCCGTACAAGCATGCCGTCTAAGTATGATAATAACAAAATGACTGATTAATTGATTAGAATCTATAGTCATAATAACTAAAGGAGCATCGCATTAAAAGCAATAGAAGTAATTAATTGATCGATTAATTGAAAACCTATAGACACGGTATCTAGATGGGCATTAACAAACATGTGTTATTCATCCTATAGACATGTTGTCTAAGTGTTGAACATAAGACATGGAAACAATGCAACAATTATTTGAGTCGACATATTTTGACAAGTTAAATGAAGTGTGTGTGTGTGAGTCCTATAGACATGATTTCTATTGAAGTGCAGAAATCAAGCAAGTTTACCAAAATAGCACATAAAGCACTTAGACCCTATAGACATATTTTCTATTGATGTGCAGAAATAGAGCAAGTTTAACAAAATAGCACATAAAGCACTTAGACCCTATAGACATATTTTCTATTGATGTGCAGAAATAGAGCAAGTTTAACAAAATAGCACATAAAGCACTTAGACCCTATAGGCATATTTTCTATTGATGTGCATAAATAGAGCAAGTTTAACAAAATAACACATAAAGTACTTAGACCCTATAGGCATGTTTTCTACCCTTTCATGCAAATATTGGAATACCCCAGCCCCCTTTTATTAACTTCCCCATCATTCGACTTTACAAGTTATTACAGACCATATTGAATGATTGCAGACCCAAACATGAATACAGAATAACCCAGCAAGACATATGGGCCTTCAAACAGGCTTAGAACTTCATATGGACAGCAGGTCAAAATTCCAAATGGAGACAGCGCATCCCAGACTTTCAGTACCACGACAGGTCCAACATACCAAGCCCAAATACTTACTTTACCCAAATGGATTCCAAGTTCAGCCATACAAGCGACAAACTATTTATAGAATTAACTGGACATCTTAGACACTTAATTCTTAAAGCTATAGCTAATAACATCCCTAGTTAAGACATATAAACAGGACTAGGCTAGATTGAAGGCACACAAGATACATATGAGGCAAGTTGAGGCTTGTAATTCCAGAAAGAAAGCTTAAGAATGACAGAATTGACCACTATAGGATAATGAACCATTCCAAAAAGAGTTGCAAAGTAAAGAATGATCCAAAATTAGCCTAAAAGACTTTAGACATAAGAGCTTTAGATGAAGGTCTAGCAGAATCAAGGATAGGAACAAGTGAAATAGCAGTCTACACATAGAAATTCTAACATGGGAGCCTAGTGAGCATAACAAATAGACTAGTGGGCATAATCTACAATGGTTGATAAACAAACACATGGGAAGACTTAACATGCCGAGCATCAGTCGTAATACCAAAGTTCAGAAATATTGCCAAAATTAACAGGATAGGTAGGCATCAAGACTTAGATTAGTTGAACATATATAAAGAAAAGGCTATGTACTGAAGTCTTTAGGCAATATTTGAGGAACACAAACTTGAACAAATACACTATGCTTTACAAGTAGCAAGGAAACATGTCATGCTGGTTCAGAAGTTCAAGCAATACTAGCATTTAACAGTTACATGCATAGATCAACCATAAAGAAATTAACAAAATATACAGGAATGACACAATAGGAAATAATTTATTAGGACAGATTCTGGGTGTGAACTAATCTATCATAAGAATCTGAAACAAGCAGGGAGAAGAACTCATGACAAGAAGCGGAATAACATTCAGCCATACACAAACATACTAAGCTAAGCATGCTTAATACAATATGAAACTTAGAGCTTTAGGCAAGTTCTGATGCTAGAAAACATAACGCTACTGGATAACTTCAAAGCAAAGAGGACCATAAACATTATAGCATATTGGTTCATCGAAGTTTGAGTGACATAGATATAGAGAGCATGAACACAAGCACAGAAAAAATTGAAATTGCGAGAGTCAAAAGTAATTACCAGTTACAAATTAACGAGCAAACAAATGAGAAGAGCAATTTCCAGAGGTAATTCAATTAACAGTAACAAAGAGTAGCAGAATCCCCAAATTCCCAGTGCGTCAGAGTTTCCAAGGGTTTCGACTAAACCTCGAGCAGTGCTCGCACGGAGAAATAACACAATCGAATTCGAATGGCCTCGTCTTTCAGCTGTCCAAGGTCTCAGATTTCAGAGAATAAAGAGTGAGAATGAAAGAATAATAATGATTAAGGTCCCCCAAAAGGGAATTGGGAGGGGTTTATATGCCATCAAAATTAGGTACCCAACAAGGAAAGACAGTAAATTAAACACAAATAAGGAAAACATAGCATGCAGAAATCAATTAGAATTAGTTTTAGGGAAAAATCCGGTAAACCCTAGTTTAGACGAAGAACAAAAATGGCAAAAAATCTCAAACGTGTGGAGATGGTTGATTGATTTAGGACCATATACTTGCCAAATATAGGAAAGTATTATGTGATACCAACACCATGTAAATAACGGAGAGATCGAACATATATGGAAGGAAAATCGTGGGGAGATTCCATATTAGAACTGGAATTGGGGAAGATTTGAAAAGGCGACTGTTAGGGTTTGAGAGAAGAAGAAGAGAGTAGAGAGGATTTTAGGGCGGCGGTTTAAGGAAAATGGGTTAGGGTTTCGGGGGTTGTCTAATTAAAAGGGTAGGGTGATTCTAGACCGTCGATCTTGAGAGATCAACGGTCATGATCAAAGAATAGGCATGGCAGGTCGTCCAACGGGTCGCGACCGGGTTATTTTAAAGAGGGTCGTTTGGTTTGGGCTGGGGCGTTATTAGGCTGAGGTGTGGGTATTTGGGCTATTGAATTGGTCCGGAATTGGCTCCAAATTTGGGCTATAAATTAAATACACGAAATTATTTAAATAAAAATAAGTAATAAGTAATAAAATATTACTTATGAAATAAAATGATTGAAAATAATAGCTTAACATTGTAAAAAAAATATAAAAATGCTATTTTAGTGTGAATAATGTAATAGTTGTAATTATACATAGCATATAGACTATTATTGTAAAATTATGTAAATAGCTTAAAAATACAAATGTAATTATGTGAAGTAAAGTAAAAAATATTATAAAACCTATATATGTGTGTAAATAATAAATTTGGATGATTTAATCATCAAAAAATAATTTAAGGGATAATTAATAAATATTTGAATAATTTAAATACAGAAAAATCAATTTTAAAGCTTTAACAATTATAGAAAAATTATAAAAAATACTTATACGACTCTTATAAATTAAATAATGATGCAAAATCCTATTTTGAAAGTATATATACTATTTTAAAAAATATGAGGACAAAATTGGGTATCAACAACTGCCCCTCTTTACCCGGAAAGGATGAAAGAGTTGTCGGATTAAGAAAATGATGACCAATTTTGTCCGAAGTGAGTGAGGAATGATGTACTTTGAAAAAATGGGGGCCGAACCCTGGTTCTTGAGTTGCCTACATATCCCTGATTTTACGGGACTTAGGTCGTGTGTAGTTCTGGATCCAACGACGAAAAAAACCGATGGAGTTGTTATATGATTGGTCGTATATTTCGAAAAGGTTCTTTTTTGGGTAGGATAGTGTTGTAAGTAACGGATAATTTTAGGTGGAGTCATGAATGCGAGTTTGGACGTTACAGGTGTATCACAAGGCAGATATTTGATTGGTTATAGAGTAAAAGGTAGTCAATTACGGTCGTCGGTTACGTTTGAAGGTAGTCAAAGAATGTGACCGTTGTGAACGAAAACCGGAGCGAAGAATGCTCCTGTTTATAAAACGGTTACCTTTTGAGTTACCTTTAAAACTTAAAACACGGTGCATGCGAATATATATAGGTTATTGCAAAAATTTAAACATGATGCAAATTCCCTTTGGACCATGAAGATTGTCCTTGGACGATGAGGATGATGTCCTTGGACTATGACGTCCTGGGCCATGAAGCGTATGGTAAGGGATTCGCAGGCCATGAAATGGTGTCCTCGGGCCATGAGGATGGTGCCTCTAGACTATGGTGCCTTTGAATAATGATGCGTAGTTTTGAGAGATCCTTAGGCCATGGAATGGTGTCTTCAGGCCATGAGGATAGTGCTTTCGGACTATGACGCCTTCGGACAATGTGGCAGTGGTTTAGCCCATGAGATGCAAAGATATGATTGTTTGATAGAGGAAATAGGTGATGCTTAGTTATATGCGAGGACGAGACAAGGCAAGGCTTAGTCTTGTATGAGATGAGAGCAATGCTTAGCCCTATATGAAGAACGGAGATGGTGTTTAACCTTATGCAGTGTAGCGGAGACAGTGTTTAGTCTCATGCAAAGAGAGACAATGTTTAGTCTTATGCAAGGTGAGGGCAGTGCCTTTTCAATAACGTCACTTTAATTGGAAAAAACTCTTTTATTTCAACAATCCCCGAAAAAAAAAGGTGTGATACTATGTATCTTGAATGCAGAGGTTATCAAGTAATCCATGAGAATATAACTAAAGGCATACCTGATATGCAAGAAGCTATTGGTGTACCTTATACTAATTAGTTATATATGTTCTACTATATGTTAGAGAAATTATTTAAGTGTCCCACTTGTTGTATAACGGTTTTCAAGCTTTCTTCACCATTGTCTAAAGTTATTGAGTTATATTTTGATTGTTAGGCATTAGATCAAAGTCAATCTTAAGTCTAACTTCTCACCCCATAAGCTTGTTATTACACCTTGAATGTTTAGATACGATATATATGGAGATCTTGGAGAAGTTATGCAAGGTCCCAACTTATGGTAGGTAAACAAGTTACTTGTAATGCATTCGGTTGGCACGAACCCCTTCCCTTCTATCTCGTTGTACATCTTAAAATCTCTTTTTTTTGTCCCCTTGTTTTATACTATTGACTGCTAAATGACGACTTTAAGTTTTGGTGTTTCTTCGTTTTGTTTGACCTTGGTACAATATTTGTTATGCAGGCCAAGTAACCCTCCACATTTCAAACAGTTGATGAAACTTTATGTTAAACTTTGCACATGTGCCTTACTCTGTATATACATAATCTTTTGACATAGTTGCAGTGTCATTCCTATCAACATGGTGCATCTCTTAGTAGAGGGGCGTGAAATGTGGAGACTTTGACAGTCTAAGGTATTGCTACACTGGAACTGACAAGAAGTGATGAACTTTTGTATAATACTTTTGGCAGATATATCCCGTAAAATAATAAGGGGTATTGCTCTAGCGTTGGGTGGATCAGCCGATGAAATGGAGGGTGAAATAAGCGGCGACCCACTTTGCGTCTTAAGAACAATTTGTTACCCTCCTCCACCATTGTCAGTTGGACACGACATTGATGACAATACAATTGGACGGTAAGTTACTGAAAAAAAGGACAATTGGATTGTAAGTTATGGTACTGCTCATCGAGTTCCTTTTCCCCCTGTTTTCTAATAAGTGATATCTTTTGTTTTGTGTTGTCCATCTATTTGGAATCAAATAATTCTTAGTGGAGCTTATACTGATTATGGTAAAACTTCTTATCTTTTCAAGAATGTCTCCTTCCACTTATTGATTGGCAATCATGAATTTTTTTTTCCTCGTCTTACAGGATTACTAACATTACTCAACAAGAATGATGCCGTAGTTTCCCTTGAGGTATAATTATATTCCTTTCTTTGAGAGCTACCGAGGAAGATTAGCTTCCAAGTCTTTAAAGCATGCCTATTCCCTATTTTTACCTTGTAAAGCCTCCTCTTACACCTTTGTTTTATGATGTAATTTTCATCTTGATTTATTGGACTGAATCTTTAATGAAACATATTGCTGGTTTTGTTTCACTACTAATCATTCTGAATTGTTTTAAGGTGAAGAACAAATCTGGCAATTTGATAGCTGCAACACCAGTTAAAGGAACCTTTATATGTAATATTGGAGACATGTTAAAGGTATACAATTTACTTTGAACTTTTTTATTATTTTTACCCATTTGATTAAGTTATTCATCTCTTTTGGTTATTGGAAAAGTTTATCCAATGGGCAATATGAATCCACAGTTCATAGGGTCATTGATAATACTAGCAAATATCGTGTTTAAGTGGCCTATTTTTATGAGGTTAAAGTCTTTGTTTTTCTTTTGATATTTAAATTAACAGAAGGATGGTATGGCTTTGTGTTAGTTTCTAATGATGCATGTTTCATTTCTCCTACAGCCCAACTATGATGCTGCAGTAGAATCGCTAGATGTGTCTGTACGGAACACGGGTAGCATGCAGAAGTTTGAAGGTGCAGTTTATGGGAAACATTTGGTCAACAAAGTGACCAACAACTTTGTGATGTAGATCTTGAACTAACTTTGTATTTAGAACACAAAAAGGTTCTTGGGTTTCTTCAAGTCTGGTTCTTTTCCTAAGAAAGGCGTTTATTTTTTAACTGGTGTTTTTAGGTACTAGTTACTCTGTGTTATTTATGGCTTGAATTATTTCCTTGTATTTTTAGGAAACTCACAATCCCTATAGGTTTCGGAAACCCATTGTTCTAATAGATTTGGGAAAGAAAGACTTATTGTCCTTGTCAGATTGGGAAACAATTTCTCTTATAGGTTTGAGACTATTTGGAATATATATATAAGGGTGGTAGTTGGAGATTCTACAAATTGTATTGTGCTTTTATTTTCATTCATAGTGGAAAACTCTCTTTATTTTTGTCTCGAGGATTAAGCTTAACCGAACCTTGTTAAATCCTTGTGTTATTTTTTCTTCTTCTCTATTGGCTTTATGTGAGTGTGCTAGTTAAACTCATGATCTTTCGCAACAATTGGTATCAGAGGAAGGTACGGGTTTCTACATACAATCTAGATTTAATATGTCTTCATCATCTTTAACAAAGTACGAAGTAGAGAAATTCGATGGGGGTTCTAATTTTAGTCTATGGAAGATTAGGATGAAATCTTCCCAGGTGCTATAAGGGTTATGGAAGACAATTGATGAGAATTTCTCTAAAGAGATGAAAGAGACAAAGAAGACAGACCTGAAGGAAAGGGCTTTGATTGCGATCTTCATGAGCGTTATAGAGAGCGTTCTTCAGAAAATTACTGAAGAAGCTGGAAGATCTATATTCTAAAAAATCGTTGATATATCGCCTCTACCTGAAGAAAAAGTTATACAATCTTTGTATGAACGAAGATACACCTGTTAAAACCCACCTTGATGAGTTAATGCAATTATACTGGACTTGAAGAATACGAATATCAAAATTGACAGTGAGGATCAGGCCTTGGTTGTGTTATGTTCTTTACCACTGTTTTACGATACCTTTGCTAATATGTTTCTATATGGGAAAGACAATATTTTATATGAAGATCTTAGTAATACACTAAAATCTAAAGAGTTAAAAAATAGCTTTTCGGAAAGTAGATTTGAGGGTGAAGGTCTTGTGAGTAGAGGAAGAATACAAGAGAAATACTTAAATAGAAAAAGTCAACAGCTAGATGGAAGTCTAGAGCAAGAAAGCAGAACTATTATAAGTGTAGAGAGTAAGATCACTACAAGAGAGATTGTCCTAAGATGAAAGAGAAAATATGGAAACAGAAAATAGATAGTTCTACAAATATTATTGACACTCGCAATAATTCCGATGATAGTGACTATGTAGCGGAAGTTTGTGCCGTGATTTCTAATCATAGCCAAAATTTATGGGTTCTTGATTCTGGTGCTACTGTTCACATTAGTCCATACAAGAATTGGTTTGAAACTTATAAGTAGATGAGTGAGACTGTCTACATAGGAGATGCTAATCCATTACCGGTAGAGGGGATTGGTAACATCAGATTCAGAATGTTCGATGGAATTATCAGAAACATTGATTGTTGGCATGATCCTCGGATAAAGAGAAATTTAATTTTCCTTTCGACTTTGTATAATCAAGGGTATAAGTTTCACTCTGAGAATAAAATATTTAAAGTGTGTAAAGATTCCATGGTACTCATGAAGGGTAAACTGCATTCTAAATTGTATCCTCTATAAGCCAGTGTAGTTGAAAGAGAAGCTGTTGTAGCTTCTGAAAAAAAGTGATCTAAATCATTCTTAGTTTTGACACGTGCAGCTTGGTCGTATGAGTGACAAGGGATTGTCTTTGTTGAGTAAGTAGAATTTGCTGGATGGGTACAAAGATTAAATTTTAAATTTTTGTGAGCATTGTGTATTTGGTAAATAGACAAGGGTGAAATTGAGTGCGAAGGCAGAGCACAAGACTACAAGCAAGTTAGATTATATAAATTCAGATTTGCAGGGTCCAAATAGAGTTTCCTCCAAAAGTAGTGTCAGATATTTTATGAATTTTATTGATGGTTACTCAAGAATGGTGTGAATGTATTTTCTAAAAATAAAAGATGAGACAATTTCGATATTTGTTAAATGGAAGACGATGTTTGAGAGGCAGATGGAAAGAAAAAATAAAGGTCTTTGGACTGACAATGGGTTGGAATTTTAAAATTTTGAGTTCAATGATTTCTGCAGCAGAGAAGGTATAGTGAGACATTGTGCTTGTGCGAGAACACCATAACAGAATGGTATTACAGAACACATGAATAAAACGCTTTGTAATAGGGCACGAAGCATGCTTTCACACTCATGTATTAGCAAGGATTATTGGGCTGAAGCAATCAATGCAGCTTGTTGTTTGGTCAACAGATTTTCATTTACAACTATTGAGTTTAATACTCCTTTTGATGTATGGTCCCGTTTTCTTGTTGATTATTCAAATTTGAGAATATTTGGTTGTCCTGCTTATGCTCATGTGAGGGATGAAAAACTTGAGCCGAAGGCAAAGAAGTGCATATTTCTATGGTATGTAACTGGAGTGAAAGGTTATAGGTTGTGTGCATAGATCAAAAAAATCGAGGGTTAGTTATCAGTAAGGATGTGATATTAAATGAATCTGCTTCACTGGACAGTCAGAGGGGGAAGGCAATAGAAGAAACATATCGTGGTGTCAATGATCGCATAGAGCTAGAAATTAAATCTCCACTAGCTCAGCCCAGTAGTTCTAAAGTAGAGAAAGTGGAGGAGGTGTAAAATATTGATTAAGATGATAATGTTGATGCACCTGGGCAATAACGACCATATAGTATTGCAACAGGCAGAGAGAAGAGAGTGATCAACAGACTGCAAAAGTTTGCAAACGTAGTTGGCAAAAATCTTCTTGGATATACAAATCCTATGGGATTTGCTTTAGCAGTTGTAGAGACCATTGTACGGCTTGAGTGTAATAGTTATTTAGAAGCTATTTCTAGTACAAGACCAAATCGGTGGATTAGTGTTATGACTGAAGAGCTTGAATCTCTTAACAAGTTTAACCATTGCTTAGATTTGGTTGATGTGTGCGGCAATGGGTAGAGCCCTTACAAAGGCTGAGGGCAAGGTAGAGAAACATTGTTCCTGTTGATGAAGAGAATTCAAGCCAATGAGAAGATTTGTTATTTGTGGCTTGAATTATTTACTTGTATTTTTAGGAAACTCATAATCTCTATAGGTTTGGAAAACCTACTGTTTTAAAAGATTTGGGAAAGGAAAACCTATTCTCCTTGTCAAATTGGAAAAATCTTTCATTTATAAGTTCAGGATTATCTCGGATCTATATATATGGGTTGTAGTTGGAGATTCTACAGATTGTATTGCGCTTTAATTCCCATTTATAGTGAAAAACTCTTTCTGCTTTTGCCCCGAGGATTAGGCATAGCCGAACCTCGTTAAATCCTTGTATAATTTTTTTCTCTATTTACTTTATGTGTGATTGTATGATATTTAACTCACGATCTATCACAACACTATGTTCATGCTTTGCACGAAGTTACCAAGTTTTATCATAATTTGCCATAGTCTTCGTTATTGCAAGGTGGCTTTTTGGGTGGGATTGAGAGAAACTAGTTTGATGGATTGATTAATCACCAACTTCAAATTGATTTTCTTTTATCCTTCTTTCTTAACCTGAAATTTAATGAGTTATATAAAACATCCTATATATTTGAATAGGAACAACCACTACCTAAATTTGAATAAATTTTTATCAATCTTTCATCACCAAGCTTGCCTTATTATTTTTAAAACTAATCTTGGCTTAACTATAGAATACGACTGAGAGAATAGTTGAAAACGTGCATTATAGTGGCGTTTTTTTTTCCAACTCTGCTTAACTCCCGAGCTTATACTAATTTCTTTCCTTCCTTGCTTCAAGAAGGTTATATAATAATCTCAGAACATGTATAAAATTATGCTTTTTTAGAAGCCTCCAACAAATCCTGCAAAGTGAACAACCTCTTTTTCTATAAACTCTCGTCAAAAATATATAAAAAGAAGTTTCTACTACAGTAACAATCCGATCGGTCATTTTGAGCTTTAACAATTTTGTTTGGCGATTTGAGACTTTGAGTAACTTTATGTGATGCATTATGACTTGCATGTATGGTTGGTTTTGATGTTCGAAAGATTCGGGATTGATTTGGAAGAGTGATTCTCAATTTGGAAGCTTTAAGTTGGAAGAGTTGACCAAGTTTGACTTTCATGTAAATGACCTTGGGATCGGGATTTGAAGGTTCCAATAGGTTCGTATAGTGATTTTGAATTTGGATGTATGTTTGGATTTAAATTTGGATATTCCTAGAAGGTTTTGACTCTATTTACCGAAATTTGACAATTTGAAAGTTTGGAGAGATCTTAAGATTGACCAATAGTTGACTTCGATGATATCAGATTCCATTTGGTATTTTGAGCCTGGGGACAAGTTTATGTTGTCATATTAGATTTGTGTGTGAATTTGATTTCATTCCAATTTGTCAAAGTATGATTCGTCGTGTTCGGAATTAGTTTAAAGAAGTTAAAATTTTGGAAAGTTGATTAATTTGGTTTGGGGAGTGATTCTTGGTTGTGATGTTATTTTATGTGTTTTGAGACCTCGAGTAGGTCCAAATTATGTTTATGGACTTGTTGGTATGACTGGACGGAGTCTCGGGTGAGTTTCGAACCACCCGAAGAATGTTGTGAAGGTTGATTTTTGCTAATATCTGGTGTGCTTAGCGATCGCAGAGTAGGTCTCGTGATCGCGGAGTGTTTTTTAGAGCTAGGGTGATTTTCCCTTCGTGTTCACAATGTGGTAGTCGTGTTCGCGAAGAGGGAGCAGGGAGATGGTGCAGCTGTAATGCGCGTTCGCGAAGAAGGAGGGGAGGCTGAGTGTGAAGCCTTCGCATTCGCGGAGCTGGGCTTACGTTCGCGTAGGCATGGCAGGATGGAGGTCACATTCATGTGGGTCTCTTCGCGTTAACGGAGAGGAAAGTTTAGCAGAGGCAGATTTGGTCTTCGCGATTGCGAGGCTTCTTCCACGATCGCGAAGAGTGGTACCTAGGCGGACTTTAAAAGTTGGAATTTCGGGATTTCTTCTCATTATTCATTTAGGAACAATTGGAACTGATTTTGAGGAGATTTTGAAAGTCCATTTCACACACCTATTGACGGTAATTAATTCTAACAAACTTTTGATTATATTTCATGAATATGCATGAATTTAAGCTTGTAAATTCCTGATTTGAGGTGAATAATATGGGATTTTGGAAGAAAACCTAGAAATGTCATTTTTGAGTTTTGACCATGAAATTGGACAAGGATTAGAGAATAAATTATATATTTGAGTTCGTGGTGCTATAGATAATAATTATTTTTGAGAATTTTCATAACTAGGGCACGTGGGCCTGGGGTTGACTTTTTGTTGACTTTTCATACGGGATTAGGAATTGTTTTTAAATGATGAATTATGAGCTCTTGAGTATGTTTTGATTGGTTTGTACGTTCTTTATCTAGTTTTGGGTTGTTCGGTATTTGTTTGTGTAACGATCCAACCGGTCATTTTATGTATTTGAGCCTTGTTTTCCTATTTAATGGTTCCTATATGCTTACCTATTGTTTTGTGATTTGCGGGGATGGTTGGTTTGGTTTTGGGAAGGTTTTAGAATGAATTGGAACACTTAGTTTCAAGGTTAGAAGCTTAAGTTATAAGAATTGACCGAGGGTTGACTTTTGTGTAAAAAACCTCGAAATGGTGTTTTGATGATTTTAATAGGTTCATATGATGATTTGGACTTAGGAGTATGTTTGAAAATAGATTCGAATATTCCTAGGTTGATTTGGCTCTAATTGGCGAAAGTTAGAAATTTGAAAGTTTGGAATATTCAGAGGTTTGACCGAAAGTTTACTTAGAGGTTATCGGGGTTAGACTGTTGTTTCAGAAGTTGGAATAGGTTTATTATGTCATATGGAACTTGTGTGCAAAATTTGGTCTTAATCTGAGTTTGCTAGACGTGGTTCGGTTTGAATTTTGAAAGTTTGAAAGTTGATTAGTTCATTAGGGTTGAATTAAGGTGTGAATTCGTAGTTTTGATGTTATTTTGTATGATTTGGGACCTCGAGTCGGTCCTTGGTATGTTTTGGAACTGATTGGTGTGATTGGACGGGTTCCCGAGGGCCCTCAGGTGAGTTTTGGATGGGCTTTGGATCATTTGAGGTTGGATGGGCAAGTGCGAGTCCACAGAAGCGGACCTAAGGTCGCAGATTCGGGTTTGGATGGGTTCAGGTCTGTTCGTAGAAGCGACAGTCTTTGCGCAGGTGTGCAAGCGCATGTTCATTACATGGAGCGCATAAGTGGACTTTTGTCTCTAAAAGCAAAGGAGTGGAGGCATAAGTGGATATGTGAGGCATTTTCCGCAGATGCGGTGTCGCAAAAGCGATATTTGGATCGCAAAAGCGATAATCATTGGGCAGAACTAATTTAATTGAGGGTTTGACTTATTTTATCATATTTTGAGATTGGAAGCTCGGGTTGAGGCAATATTTGAGGCGATTTTTACCAACTTGGATTGTGTAAGCATTTTTTACTCGGACTTGATGATTATTCATGATTCTATCTTTGGTTTTGGCTTTTGGTTGATGAAATCTAAAGGGAAAATCTGGTGATTTTGACTATGATTTTCGAGAGTGAAAAATGGAGATTTGAACCTCGATTCGGAGTCAAATTTAGATGAAACTTGTATACCTGGACTCGTATTCGAATGGGTGATTGAGATTTGTGATTTTTGTCGGGTTTAGAGGTGTAGCCTCGGCTTGACCCTTTGGTTGAGTTTTTGCGATTTGATAAAGATTGGAGCGTTATTACTTGGAATCAATTTCTATAACCATGTTTGATGATATTGAGTTATTGTTTACTAGATTTGAGTCGTTCGAAGGTCGATTCACATGGGATGGACTTTTTGGAGTATTGATTCACGTGCTTGGAGGTAAGTAACTTGTCTAAACTTCTATTTGAGGGTAATCTCCTTATTGGCTATGATAATTGAGATGTGTTGGGGATGACACACATGCTAGGTGACGGGCATGTGTGTACACCAGGATTATTCATGATCTAGGTAGATCTTAGGCAATTATGTGCCTTGTTTTGCTATGATTTCTCATTATATCTATGATTTCTCTATTTGTATGATTACATAAGCTATTATTCATGCTAAAAATCATGTCTAAGCTATGCGCTTATCTGTTTGAGACATGATAGGGCTATTCTTACTTTTTGAGATGTTTGCCTTAATTGTAGTCATACTCTCAGTCATGATTCTATATATGCGTATCATATCACTGTCTTTGTACATCCTTTATATATTATATCATATGTTTATAATGCCATTATATGTGTGACATGGTCTGAGCTGAGTACTATGAGATAGAATATTTGAGACTTGAGTGGTTGATGACTGAGCTTGGGTCATAGAGCGATTTGCTACTGATTATGAGGTGACGCGTACGCCAGGTCCCTCATTGGGCTGAGTGGTATTGATTGTGAGGTGACGTGTGTACAAAGCCCCATATTAGGCTATGAGATGTTGATCGTTGAGTTAGATCCGATCAGCGCCCGCCCCTCCGGAGTCAGGTATTAACCATGAGCGCAGGCACAGGTTATGCATGGCACTACACATGTGCTGAGACATGAGATACTTGATGATTTAATTGTGACGTTGCTAATTCTAGTATGTTTACTTATCATGTAGGTACTAGGTTGTACTTCTTTCCTTATGTTTGTGGGTACTAGATGTCCTTATTTAGTGTGTTGGATTTGGAATCACTGTTAAATTGATAACACCATGTTTAGATGACCTTTGTGAAACAATTCAAGCCTTAAATGCTATTCTTGAAAAGCATGCATATTTTCCTGCTATTTATGCAAAGGTTGAAGTTAATATTGCTTGAGCTACTTCTCTTTACTGTTATCATTTTGTATTGTTGTTATTGGTTGTTGGTATTGAATGTTGGCAATTTCCATGCTTGTCACTGCTTTCATCCCGAAAGGTTAGGCTTGTTATTTACTGAGTACATGTGATCGATTATACCCACACTACACTCTACACTTCATGTGCAGATCCAGGTACTGCCGAGAGAGGTAATTCTTAGCTAGAGGCAACTATACAAGATTCTTGGAGATTGCAAGGTAGATATTGATTATGTTCACATGCCTTGAAGTTCCCTTCTATTTTGCTTATGTTATCACTGATCTATATTTTAGAGTTTTGTATTTTGGATTAGACTTTGTATATAAATTTTGTAGTGCTCGTTGACACCAGATCATGGGATGATTGTAGTTGTTTTATTGCTATTGATTTCAGATATTTTATGATTATTTCGCTATTGAGACTATTTAATTTCATTAATTGAGTTTATTGCTATTATTTAATTATTGGCTTGACTAGCAAGCGGTGTTAGGCATCGCCATGTCTCCGCTGGGAGTTTGGGTAATGACAAGTTAGTATCAGAGCACTAGATTGCTTAGGTCTCACGTGTCATGAGAAGGTCTAGCAGAGTCTTGCGGATCGGTACAGAGACGCTGATACTTATCTTCGAGAGGCTACAGGACTGTTAGGAAACTTCACTTTCTTTCATTCTCTGTTATGCGAATTTGATTATCCTTAAGTGATGTTAGGCGTCGTCATGTCTCCGCTGGGAGTTTGGGTCATGACAAGTTAGTATCAGAGAACTAGGTTGCTTAGGTCTCATGAGTCATGAGAAGGTCTAGCAGAGTCTTGCGGATCGGTATAGAGACACCGATACTTATCTTTGAGAGGCTACGGGACTGTTAGGAAACTTTACTTTCTTTCACTCTCTGTTGTGTGAATTTATTTATCATTAAGTCGGAATCCTTGATTTTCTATTCTCTCATAGATGGTAAGGACACAATTGTCAGGTGCAGTTGAGCAAGTGTCGGTACCACTGGCTAGAGTCGTGAGAGGCCGGGGTCGAGGCAGAGGTAGGGGTAGAGCACGTGCCTCAGCTAGAGCCCCTTCTCATTCAGTTGTTGTTGAGCCATCGTATCTCCTGTTGAGGAGCAGGTGCATGAGTATGTGGATTCGGAGGTACCAGCTCAAGTTCCCAAGGGCTTATTTATTTCACCGGTTGTCCAGGATGCCTTGATCCACTTGGTTGGTTTGTTCGAGTGCTTGGTTCAGGCCAGGGCATTTCATACTATTCCAGTTACTTCCCAAACAGTGGGAAACGTGCAAACCCCAGCTACCCGTACCCCAAAGCAAGTGGCCCATGGTTATTAGACTCATGCAGTGTTACCAGTTAGGGGAGTTCAGCCTACTATTGCTGCGCATTCTGAGGATAGGCTTGCGATGTCTGATGATAAGCTGAAGAGATTAGTTAAGTTCACCAAGTTGCATCCTCCTCATTTCAGTGGTATGCCTTCAGAGGATGCTCG
>AWOL01S0087004.1:0-16028 GCA_000715115.1 Nicotiana otophora
TTGGGAGGCCCACAGTTTGCGGTACTCCATTCATCTGGGTGCCGCTAAGATGTATCAGGATTTTAGGCAGCACTATTGGTGGAGGAGAATGAAGAAAGACATAGTGGAGTATGTAGCTCGATGCCTTAATTGTCAGCAGGAGAAATATGAGCATCAGAGGCTAACCTCAGATACTCGAGATTCCCCGTTCCCAAGTAGAAATGGGAGTGTGTCACCATAAACTTTGTTGTTGGGCTCCCACAGACTCAGAACAAATTTGACGCGGTATGGATGATTATGGACAAGTTGACCAAGTTAGCTCATTTCATTCTGGTAGTAACTACCTATTCTTCAAAGCAGCTGGCTCAGGTTTATATCCGCGAGATTATCCGACTTCATGGCGTACCGATATCCATCATCTCTAACTGGGGTACGCAGTTCACATCGCATTTCTAGAGAGTTGTACAGTGTGAGTTAGGCACACAGGTTGAGTTGAGTATAGCATTTCACCCCTAGACGGACGGACAGTCTGAGCGCACCATTTAGATATTGGAGGATATGCTCCATGCCTGTGTTATAGATTTCAGGGTTGCTTAGGATCAGTTCTTGCTTCTTGCAGAGTTTGCCTACAACAACAGCTACCAATCGAGTATTCAGATGGCTCCTTATGAGGCCCTATAGTGAAGACGGTGTCGTTCTCCAGTTGGTTGGTTTGAGTCGGGAGAGGCTAAATTA
Source organism: Nicotiana otophora (assembly GCA_000715115.1). NCBI lineage: Eukaryota > Viridiplantae > Streptophyta > Magnoliopsida > Solanales > Solanaceae > Nicotiana > Nicotiana otophora. The sequence goes on from AWOL01S0087004.1 coordinate 715, forward strand.
TTAGGCACAAATTTGGTTCAAGATGCCTTGGAGAAGGTCAAGTTGATCCAAGATCGGCTTTGCACAGCCCAATCTAGATAGAAGAGTTATGCGGATTGGAAGGTTTGCGATGTGGCATTCATGGTTGGAGAGCTAGTCTTGCTTCGGGTTTCACCCATGAAGGGTGCGATGAGGTTCTGGAAGTAGGGCAAGTTGAGCCCTAGGTATATCGGACCTTTTGTCTTGAGAGGATTGGTGAAGTGGCCTACAAGCTTGCATTGCCACCTAGTTTATCTACGTTTTCATCCGGTGTTCCATGTTTCTATGCTCCTAAAATATTATGGTGATCTGTCTCATGTTTTAGACTTCAGCACAGTCCAATTGGACGATGATTTTACTTATATTGAGGAGCATGTGGCTATCTTGGAGAGACAGGCCTGGAAGTTGAGATCAAAGAATATTGCTTCAAGGAAGGTTCAATGTAGGGGTCATTCGGTCGAGGAGGTAACCTGGGACACCGTTCACGACATGCGAAGTCACTATCCTTATCTATTTATCACTTTATGTAGGTCCTTATGCATGTTCGAGAATGAACGTTTGTTTTAAGAGGGGGAGAATGTAATGACCGACCCGTCATTTTGTGTAATTGTGCCATGTTACCCCTTTATATGCTTCACACATGTGTGTTTATGATTTTATGACTTGTGGGATTGGCTAGTTTCATTCCGGGAAGCTTTCGGGTTGATTTGGACCCTTTGATTCTCGACTTAGAAGTTTAAATTTGAATTGTTGACCAAACTTTGACTTTTGTAAAAACGACCCTGTAGCTGTATTTTGATGGCTCTGATAGCTTCGTATCATAATTTCGGACTTGGGCGTATTCCCGAAATTGATATCAAAAGTCTGTAGGTTGATTTGTGATGATTTGCCTAAATTTGGTAATTTGAAGTTGAAAAGTTTAACCGTAGGTTGACTTTTAGATATCGGGCTCAGAATTTTATTTTTGAACTTGGAATAGGTCTGTTACGCTATTTAGAACTTATCTGCAAAATTTGATACCATTTGGAGTTGATTTGATAGGATTCGGACGTTTAGTTGTAATTCTAGAGATTCTTGAACTTTATTTTGAAATTCATGCATTTTAGTGTTCGATTCGTAGTTTTAGATATTATTTTTGTGTTTTGACCATACAAGCGAATTCGTATAATATTTTTTAGACTTGTGTGGATGTTTGTTTTGGAGCCCCGAGGGCTCGGATGAGTTTCGGACATGTTTAGGAATGGATTTCATTGAAAATGAATTGTTGGTGTTGTTGGTGCTCATGCATCGCAATTGTGAAGGTGACAGTGGGGGCTCCGATGTCGCAATTTCGACTACCCCTTCGCATTTCTGAAGTTTGCTGGCTTATGACTTAGTTTGCATTTGCGAACATTTATTCGCTTTTGCGATGCTATCCAGTTTGCAATTGCGAAGCCTTTTCTCGCAGTTGCGATGGTGCATGAGGCTGTCAGGGTTCGCAAAGGTGAGCCTTGGTCCACAATTGCGAGGGTTCGCAAATGCAAGCCCTGGTCTGCAATTGTGAAGGTTCGCAAATGCGACAACTGCAGCTGGTACAAAGGGCTGGGAGACGGGATTTTCAAAACATTCTCTCATTCTTTAACTCTAGACTCGGTAGGATGTGATTTTTATATACAAACTTTGGGTAAGTGGTTCTAATCTATTTCTAATCATATTCCATCAATATATCTTAGATTTTAACATCAAAATCATGTGAATCAAAGTAACAATTTGTGAAACTTTGTCAAGTTTTTGAAAAATAAGAAATTGTATTTTGAGAGTCGATTTAGACTCGAATTTTGAAACTAATTATATATATGAACTCGTGGGGTCATGGGTAGTCAGAAACTACCATTGTACCCGGGTTTGAACTGGGCGGGCCCCGAGCTAACTTTTGTTGACTTTTTGGAAAAGTGTAAAGATCTTAGCTTTATCTATTGTGATCGATTTCCCTTGCATTGTTTGATGATATTAAGTCAATTTTGGTTAGATTTGAGCCGTGTGGAGACAGATTTAGGGTAAAAGCTATTTCTGAGAGTTGAATTGGCCTAGTTGAGGTAAGTATCTTGCCTAACTTTGTATGGGGGGGACTAACCCTTAGAATTAGTATTGATTGATTCATTTGTGTTATGTGAAAGCCGTGTACGCAAGGTGACGAGTGGATACACGGGTTGTTCGTGGTATTTGACCGGTCTAGGCTACTAATACTCCATCCATGCCTTAATTTAATTGTCATATCATGTTCTAAACTCTCATAGTTAATCTATTCTTACTTGTGTTAATCTATCTTTACATGCCTTAAATAATTTCGTTAACACTTCTTCTACATACTAATGGATAAATTGCTCTCATGCCTTAATTGAACTTGTTGCCTCTTTTATTGTTACAAGCTATCTCTTCATTGTTGATTATCATTATTTGAAGTTATTGCTCATGTTATCTCTTTCATTGTTGATTATCATTATTTGAAGTTAGTGTTCATGTTATCTCTTTCATTGTTGATTATCATTATTTGAAGTTAGTGTTCATGTTATCTCTTTCATTATTGATTTCCAATATTTGAAGTCATTGTTATGCGTTATCTCTTTTATTACGAGTTAGTCTTATCTAATATCGTGGATATACGTTATCTCTCTCATTGTTGAGTTATTTGGTGTTGAAGATGTGAAAGTCATTAACACGTTGAGGCAAAATTGTTTATCGTTCAAACATCTTTCTTGTTGAGCATTTTACATTCATTGTTGTTGTTGATATTCTTGTACAGATTGTGGTGAAGCCATGGGCTACTGTTGTGGAAATATTGATATTATTGATTGTTGGCAAGTTGTGATATATGGCCACTTGTGGTGCGAGTTGCTATTGTGATGTGTTATTGTCGCGCATGCGGCGGTATAAGGCTTGGGGTTAATGTGCATGCGGCGGGATAAGGTGGTACTTATGTGCGTGTTTCTTGTAGGGGAACTACATGAAGCCATGTGGCACCATAAGGTGGGCTAAAATGCATGTAGCTATTTCGGAAAAACTGTTTTCAAAAACCTAATTCAAATGTAAGGCTCGCGCGGCGGTATAAGGAAAGATTGTGACTGAAATTGAGAAATTTGAATACGAGGTGGTACTCGGTTATGATTCTTGATTTATACTAGGCGGTACCTCGGTTGTGACTCTTATTGTACACGAGGTGGTACCTCGTTGTGATTCTTGTTGTTTATCTCATGTTACAAAGAGTATTAGTGGGAACATTTCTTATTGTTTTGTTCTTCCTGGTTCTATCAGTTGTTGTCCGTATATGATCATTGTGGTTCTCTTTTATTGCTTCTTTTATATTATTTCCATGCTTAAATTCTGGTGTTAGTTCATGCTATTATCTTGTTTCGTATCAGTTATTTCTCTGCTTTCGATTATTATTCGTTCTTATATTTTCATATTGTTTATTTATATCTTAGTAGGTGTCTTGACCTGACCTCATCACTACTCTACCGAGGTTAGGCTTGATACTTACTGGGTACCTTTGTGGTGTACTCATACTACGCTTCTGCATATCTTTTTGTGCAGATCCAGGTACGTCTGCCCGTGTCGGACGCTAGAGTTGATTTGAGTAGCTGCTTGTGGAGATTTCAAGGAATACCTACTCTACGTTTGCAGGCCTCAGAGTCACCTTCCTTTACTTTTACTGCTGTTGTATTTTTTCATTCAGACAGTGATGTAGAAGACACTTTAGCTTACTCTGTAGAGCTTATGACTCAGTTTCACCGGTCTTGGGGAGTATATTGTTAAGATTCTATTTTCGGAAGATTTTATGAGTTTATCGGGCTTATTTTTAGTATTTTGTTAATTATATCTGTCCAGTTGTTATCAAATGTTAGGCTTACCTAGTCGTAGGAACTAGGTGCCATTACGACATCCTACAGATGGAAATTGGGGTCGTTACACTAACACTTAACCTACTACATATATACTCCAGAGAATCCCCTGCCCCACATTTAAACCATGTAGTGTCCTCAATGCATATAGAACAATGAAAATCAAGTGAGGTGGTAAGAAAACTCCATGATCACTCCTCATCATTGCCTCATCATAGAAGGCCATATTAGCAACTGCCAAATCTTCATCATCATCTCCTGGCTCAGCATCCTCTTCAGCTTCCTCCTTAGATGCTCTGGCTTGGCCTTTGAACATTCATACATGTTGACATCTTCATCCTTGGGTGATCTCTTGCCCTCACCAAGACCCACTAGATGCCGGGCATGGGCATTGACAAGAAGCGCTCATGTAAGTTAGCCCTCTCCTCCTGAGTAGCCGGCCTCCCTCCAATCTGTAGCTGTAAGTCTAACATCCCATAGTAATGGGCCATGAAGCTATCATCACGAGCATTGTGCTCGGGACCAGTGAGTGCAGTCATATCATTCTCCTTCTTAGGCCGAATGCTGGTGATGTCAGTCCCTCGGAGGGGTGCTGGAATGACTATATAAAACTCTGGCTCCTCCTCTTCCTCCTCATTTCTCAGATAATGTGTTATCATGTTGCCGAAGAACAACCTATCTATCCTCTTACTCTTTCGCACCTGTGCTATCTGGTGGCATATCAAATGGCCCACATTCACCTTTGGTCTGGTCAATAAGAAGTAAAGCACGCACACCCTCTCCCGCCCGATCAAAGTGTCATGATTGCACGGTAGCAACCGAGTGTTGATCAATTTCAACCAAACTTGAGCATCCAGCTTCATCTTCTGCTTTGGAAATTTCCTATGGCGGCCAGTCTTTTTGTCACGGACCCAGGCAGCAACAAAATTGACACCATATAAAGTGTATCTAAGCTCTCGATATGTTGAGTGGCATTTGAAGTTACCCAAGGGCTCATGTGGAACATCTGGAGTTCCCAAGTAGTTGCATAGAGCGGTTGCAGAAAAAATCAATCAATCTACCTTGAATGTTGCTCAGATAATTCGGATCATATCCGGCATAGAACTCGCAAACGCGGTTCACATTAATATCCCCAGANTCTTTCTTGTTGAGCATTTTACATTCATTGTTGTTGTTGATATTCTTGTACAGATTGTGGTGAAGCCATGGGCTACTGTTGTGGAAATATTGATATTATTGATTGTTGGCAAGTTGTGATATATGGCCACTTGTGGTGCGAGTTGCTATTGTGATGTGTTATTGTCGCGCATGCGGCGGTATAAGGCTTGGGGTTAATGTGCATGCGGCGGGATAAGGTGGTACTTATGTGCGTGTTTCTTGTAGGGGAACTACATGAAGCCATGTGGCACCATAAGGTGGGCTAAAATGCATGTAGCTATTTCGGAAAAACTGTTTTCAAAAACCTAATTCAAATGTAAGGCTCGCGCGGCGGTATAAGGAAAGATTGTGACTGAAATTGAGAAATTTGAATACGAGGTGGTACTCGGTTATGATTCTTGATTTATACTAGGCGGTACCTCGGTTGTGACTCTTATTGTACACGAGGTGGTACCTCGTTGTGATTCTTGTTGTTTATCTCATGTTACAAAGAGTATTAGTGGGAACATTTCTTATTGTTTTGTTCTTCCTGGTTCTATCAGTTGTTGTCCGTATATGATCATTGTGGTTCTCTTTTATTGCTTCTTTTATATTATTTCCATGCTTAAATTCTGGTGTTAGTTCATGCTATTATCTTGTTTCGTATCAGTTATTTCTCTGCTTTCGATTATTATTCGTTCTTATATTTTCATATTGTTTATTTATATCTTAGTAGGTGTCTTGACCTGACCTCATCACTACTCTACCGAGGTTAGGCTTGATACTTACTGGGTACCTTTGTGGTGTACTCATACTACGCTTCTGCATATCTTTTTGTGCAGATCCAGGTACGTCTGCCCGTGTCGGACGCTAGAGTTGATTTGAGTAGCTGCTTGTGGAGATTTCAAGGAATACCTACTCTACGTTTGCAGGCCTCAGAGTCACCTTCCTTTACTTTTACTGCTGTTGTATTTTTTCATTCAGACAGTGATGTAGAAGACACTTTAGCTTACTCTGTAGAGCTTATGACTCAGTTTCACCGGTCTTGGGGAGTATATTGTTAAGATTCTATTTTCGGAAGATTTTATGAGTTTATCGGGCTTATTTTTAGTATTTTGTTAATTATATCTGTCCAGTTGTTATCAAATGTTAGGCTTACCTAGTCGTAGGAACTAGGTGCCATTACGACATCCTACAGATGGAAATTGGGGTCGTTACACTAACACTTAACCTACTACATATATACTCCAGAGAATCCCCTGCCCCACATTTAAACCATGTAGTGTCCTCAATGCATATAGAACAATGAAAATCAAGTGAGGTGGTAAGAAAACTCCATGATCACTCCTCATCATTGCCTCATCATAGAAGGCCATATTAGCAACTGCCAAATCTTCATCATCATCTCCTGGCTCAGCATCCTCTTCAGCTTCCTCCTTAGATGCTCTGGCTTGGCCTTTGAACATTCATACATGTTGACATCTTCATCCTTGGGTGATCTCTTGCCCTCACCAAGACCCACTAGATGCCGGGCATGGGCATTGACAAGAAGCGCTCATGTAAGTTAGCCCTCTCCTCCTGAGTAGCCGGCCTCCCTCCAATCTGTAGCTGTAAGTCTAACATCCCATAGTAATGGGCCATGAAGCTATCATCACGAGCATTGTGCTTGGGACCAGTGAGTGCAGTCATATCATTCTCCTTCTTAGGCCGAATGCTGGTGATGTCAGTCCCTCGGAGGGGTGCTGGAATGACTATATAAAACTCTGGCTCCTCCTCTTCCTCCTCATTTCTCAGATAATGTGTTATCATGTTGCCGAAGAACAACCTATCTATCCTCTTACTCTTTCGCACCTGTGCTATCTGGTGGCATATCAAATGGCCCACATTCACCTTTGGTCTGGTCAATAAGAAGTAAAGCACGCACACCCTCTCCCGCCCGATCAAAGTGTCATGATTGCACGGTAGCAACCGAGTGTTGATCAATTTCAACCAAACTTGAGCATCCAGCTTCATCTTCTGCTTTGGAAATTTCCTATGGCGGCCAGTCTTTTTGTCACGGACCCAGGCAGCAACAAAATTGACACCACATAAAGTGTATCTAAGCTCTCGATATGTTGAGTGGCATTTGAAGTTACCCAAGGGCTCATGTGGAACATCCGGAGTTCCCAAGTAGTTGCATAGAGCGGTTGCAGAAAAAATCAATCAATCTACCTTGAATGTTGCTCAGATAATTCGGATCATATCCGGCATAGAACTCGCAAACGCGGTTCACATTAATATCCCCAGGGTTCACTAACACATAGCTCAACCCAAGCTCATGAATAGACTTTTATATTGCCGGATACTTAGCTCGTAAACGACGTTCATCAATAGCTAAATCGGGATGCATATGCTAAGGCCGACAAATCTTGTACCATGCCTTGGTAGATGGGGGTATACTTTTAATTCCATATTCATGCTGCCCCTGAGGCTTGGGCGTGTGACTGCCATGGCTGCAACTGCTTGTAATTCCCCAACCTAACTAGATGTGGCCTCTCCCTCTTTTTGCTTTTTTGATGGCGGTGCGGAAGATGTCTTGCCTTTAGCAGGGGCAGTAGCTTTACCTTTTCCTTTGTCCATTGGAGGTGCATTTGGTTTCGGGCGTTCCATTTTTGTACCTACACAAGGGGACGTTAGTCAACTTTAGAGGGCATTAAATCAATTCGAAACATAGTCGTATGACCCCACACTTAAAAGATTAGCACATTATTATCAAGTAATTCGAGGCTACTCAGACTTCACCTCTTGAAATTAAGCAATAATGGAGCAACAAGACAACTAGTTCATGCGGGAGAACAAAGTAAGTTCCATACTTGAACCTTTACCCCGGCTCTGGTGAGCCACCCCACACTCATATTTGATGCTCGGGATACTTAGAACGTACTGGTGTATCAATCCCGGAGACTCGGGCTCCAATTGGGACACTACGTGCCTTTGAGGCATTTCATCTAACACATGGTACGCACTAGTTTGGGTGAAGCTTTTGTGTACAACCAACCCCATGTACTCAATAAGTAACAAACTTAACCTGGGCTGAAAGCAGTGACGAGCTCAGAAGAACAGTCAGAGTTTAATATCAAAAACAAGTAACAGCTCAGGATATGAAGAAAACAGTATAAGTAAATAATCCAATGATACCATGTTCATCTTGTTCACATTCAAGAATTTATACATGCTTTCCAATACGGATAAAACATTTCATTTACCAGCTAGCATGAGAAGAGTACATATATATGCCTGCATGTTAAATATACATGTCAAATCAACAATATCAAAGTGAAACCATCAAGAATAACCACACAGCAACGCTTAGCATTGTACTGGTGCCTAGCATAAATGCCTATCATCAAAGCACGTATATATAATATTGTGCCTGCGCCCACTACTAACATGTCAAACTCCGGAGGGGCGGATCATACCCAAGCGCTAACCATAATCATATAGGCCAATAGTGAGGCCCGGTGCACGCGTTGCCCCAAATCAATAATACTTAGCCTAATATGAGTCTGGCGCATGCGTCACCTGAAAATCAATACCAAATCGGCACTATGGACTAAGCTCAGTACTAAGAACTCAAGTCTCAGTTTACCACACCTCACAGTACTCAATTCAATAGTGTTACACATATGAGGCATCAACAACATGTGAGGAATCAAATAAGAAAGTACTAAGACAGATATATCATACACGGATATAGCATCATGACTAAGAGTATGTATACTACTAAGGCAAATTGCTCAAAAACAACAAGAATAGCTCTATCAAGTCTCAAACAATTAGCACATAGCCTAGACATGATTTCTAACATGAATCAGAACTCAAATAATCATATAGGTTTAGAAAACACAAATATAACGAGTCATGGTAGTAAACAAATCTCATAATAGTCTAAAACTCACTTCTAATCATGAATACTCTGGTGCACGCACACACGCCTGTCACCAAGAGCGTACGTTACCCCAATACCTCTCATATAACATAGTTTCCAAGGTTAAATACCCTCAAATCCAAGTTTAGATATGTTACTTACCTCAATACGTGCAAATCAATGATCCAAAAGCCCTTTCCACACAAATCGGCTTATGAGCAACTCACATCTAGCCAAAATAACTTAATATCATCAATACGAGCCATAGGAAACAATCCCACACAATAAAGCTAAGGTCTTTAATCAAAATCAGAAAATCAACCTAAAAAGTCAACTGTGGGCCCACACCTCGGAACCTCACAGAATTCATAAATTTTGAACACTCATTCAAATACGAGTCCAACCATACCAATTTCATCCAATTTTAACCTCAAATTGACCCTCAAATCTCACTCTCCAAAATTATAGCCTAAAATCCCCAAATTTCACCCTAAACTCATATACACTAGGCGTAATAATCAATGGTTAATCAATATCTATCATCAAAAGTGAATAATCTTTACTTACCTCTTCAATCGCAGCAAAACGTCTCCCAAATATCGCCTCCAACCGAGCTCCAAAATTCTAATTATGAAAAATATGACCAAACCCTCATTTATATGAAGTCTACCAATGAAATCGCATCTACGACCCCCAAAGTCGCACCTGCGATACCGCATTTGCATTTAAAATCACGCACCTGCAAATTCCACTAAACTCCTGACCTACCGCATTTGCGTACATTCCTTCGCATCTGCAAGTCCGCTCATGCGGTCTCCTTCCGCATTTGTGGTCCTTGATCCTCCAACAACATTCCGCGTTTGCGGTCTCCTTTGCACATCTTCGAATGCGCACACGCACCCCATTGTTTGCACCTGCGGACTTCCTCTGTAGCCTCCTCCTTCAGTTCTGCGATCATGAGGCTGCACCTGCAGCTCCGCATCTACGGCCAAGCCCACTGTAGATGAGAAAACACCAGTAATCTGAATCCTTAACCTCTAAGTCCAAACATGATCCGTCAATCATCCGAAACACACCCGAGGTCCCCGGTGGACCCCATCCAAACATACCAACAAGTCTTAAAATACAATACAAACTTGCTTGAAGTCTCAAATCGCATAAAACAATATCAAAACTATGAATCGCACCTCAATTCAAGCCTAATAAGACTAATGAACTTTACACTTCCAAAACTCATGCCGAATCATATCAAATTAACTCCGAATAACCTCAAATTTTGCATGCAAGTCTAAAATGATACAACAGACTTATTCCAACTTCTGGAACCAAAATCCAAACCTGATATCAATAAAATCAACTCCCCATCAAACCTCTCAACTTTCCAAACCCTCAACTTTTCAACTTTCGCTAAAAAGTACCAAATCAATCTATGGACCTCCAAATCAACATCCGGACATACACCTAAGTCCAAAATCACCATACAAAGCTATTAGAACCATCAAAACTCTATTCCAGAGTCGCCTACACAAAAGTCAAACTCTGATTAACTCTTTCAACTTAAGCTTCCAACCTTGGGAGTAAGTGTCCCAATTCACTCCGAAACTTTTCCGAAACCAATCCAACCACCCCGGCAAGTCACATAGCCACAAATAAACATAGAAGAGGAAATAAATAGATAAAATGGGATACAATATACAAAACAACTGGTCGGGTCGTTACAATCAAACCATAAGTATACTCCCAAGATGTAACCACACATATCGCTCATATGCCTATAGCAATACCTTCCGACAACAATAGATGCTTATTACCAAACCTAATACCGATAATGTATCTCAATTGAACCTATAATTTCTACTTTCTTTATGTAACTTCTTGGTTTGAGCTATGATAGAATATTTTGCACATGCATACACTTTAGCATGTTACTTATACCAGTCCAGGAGTATGAAATTTGATATTTATTGATCATGTACATCTATTTTTGTATATCTGCTTACTTTATGATATGAGTTGGACTAATAGCATGTGAATACGTTGTGCGGTTGTAATTATTGATACGTGAATTGACCGTGCGGTTGTGATTATTAGCACGTGAATACGTCGTGCGGTTGTGATTATTAGCACGTAAATACACCATGCGGTTATGATTATTAGCACGTGAATACATAGTGCAGTTAATATTTATGGCACATGAATTGTTAGTGCAGCGTATGGATAAGGATCCATCCCCCAAAGGTCATCCTATCATGTTTTTCTCTTGATGATGTACACACGGTATGAGGAAAGTTGATCAGTGATTTGGTTCGGTTATTGTATTTCTGAGGAAAGTTGGCCGGTGTATGTTTTGGTATTGCAAAGTATGTGTTTGGATTATTGCATTTCTTCTCTACTTGCAATTTCCTTGGATGTATACATAATTTTGATGCATCTCTTCTCTATTTGCTAGCTCTAGGGTGTATACATACCTTTATGCATATCTTCTCTATATTATACCTTACTTGATGAGATGAGACACGGTACATATCTTTTCTTTATGTGAACCCATGTGGCTTGACTTGTTTAATCATGCATATCTTCTATGTATGCAACTGATGAAGGATTATCTGGTATTTCACGCATATCTTCTCTATATACTGGATTGTTAACTAAACAGAGCATGTTATGTTGTCTTTGTGCACTGAGGTGGCTTTAGTTGTGATTTAAGACTTAACAATATTATTATTGTGTATTTGTGAGATTTATGAAGTGAGCATGTTATTAGCGAGTATCATTGATAATTCTTGCCTCTATTACCTCAACGAGATTAGTTATGGTACTTGTTGAGTACATGGGGTCAGTTGTACTCATATTACACTTCTGCACCTTGCGTGCAGATCTTGGAGTTGAGCTGCTATGGATGACATGAGCTGGCACTGAAGATGTACCTGCTTTTCGGATATAACTACCACTTGTCCTTGGTAGTTTTAGATTCGTACTTTGTTTATGTATAATCCAAACAGATGTATATATTTTCATACCAACTTTATAAATCTAAAATCTTAGAGGCTTATGACTTGTACTACCAATTTTTGGGTAATTTTATGGAAATTCAGTTATTTCACTTATTGGTTTTTTATTATTTTTGTTAGAGTTGTGCTAACTGTTGTTTGGCTTGTCTAGCGGGTTGGGTTATATGCTATCACGACTAAGTGAATTTTGGGTCATGACACGATACCGGTCATATCTTAACGTAGTCATCGATCTAATCAATGCGAATGAAATGTATGTATGCCTCTTATTTATTTGCCAGGCATAAAAAAGAAAATCCCCAATTATAGCTCCATCTCCTAGGTACCCTTGTCCTCATGCTAACTACTATACATAGGATCTTGCATATATGATTTTATCACACAAAACATATATCAGAACAAAAAATTTGATATATATTGACCGTTTATATATTCTTGATTCTATTTAGCTTTTGTATACTTCTATGTGAGAGTAGAAAAACATTCTGATGTAATTTCAAACTGTAATAAGTCATTCTTGTTTGGAGGACCCTTCTTCTTGATCATGACACCGGAAGTGAAGAGGGAAGGGTCCACCGTTTGCTTTTCTATTTTTCTTTATTTGTTCTTTTTATTAGTTTACATCTTCCTTTATCGAATGTAATAAGAGAAATTTCGTACTAAAAAGAGGTTGTGTGGCATGGCCGCGGGGCGGAGCTAGAGTTTGACTTGCGGTTTCGACAGACCACAATAATTGTTTCCTATAACCTATATTTGTATTGAAAAAATACATCTAATCTGTACAAATAATATATTTAGAACTCAATTATTTTTTTAAAATTCAAAATCCTAACTTCGTCTCTGTATAGTCGTACTTTTCATCATTCCCTAAATCAAACCACTAATAAGCACCCGTAAGAAAGATTCATTATATGTGGGATAAAGTTGATGCATAGTAGAAGGGTACCACTTTAAGGGATAAACTCGATCTGCCGATCGAATGGCTATGTCACGATCCAAAACCCAGTATATGCCATAATAGCACCCAACGTCACTGTTAGGCAAGCCAACGATGAATTATCACATTAATTGTTCATTTTATTACTTTCGAAATTATAAATTTTATTAAGGAAGGAAATTTACACTTTTAAATCTACGGGAACATACATAAGTAGTAGTTTATAAAAGAAATAAAAGGCGATAATGATATACAAATCCGTAAGAAACAACTAGCATATCCCAAAACCCGGTATCACAAGTGCATGAGTATTTACTAAGTAATACAATAATAATAATAATACAATATTTGTCTGGAATGTAAATAAGACAGGATAAAGTAAATAGTACGATGAAGACTCTGTGGGCTGCGATGCGCAGCCTAGAATGCAGCTCACCATAAAGTCTCATCAATAGTTGCGCCTACGCGCCAAGATGACCACCAGATGAATATGTTGGATCTTGCACATTTAGTGCAGAAGTGCAGCATGAGTACGTAAATCAACGCATACCCAGTAAGTATCTAGCCTAATCCCGGAGAATTGGTGATGAGGGGTCGACATCGACAATTACTAGAGGTCCAATAAAGCAATATAATAAATCATAAGCATATATGAAGCACACAGCAATAATGGGGTAAATCTGTANTCATAATAGCACCCAATGTCACTGTTAGGCAAGACAACGATGAATTATCACATTAATTGTTCATTTTATTACTTTCGAAATTATAAATTTTATTAAGGNCCATAATAGCACCCAACGTCACTGTTAGGCAAGCCAACGATGAATTATCACATTAATTGTTCATTTTATTACTTTCGAAATTATAAATTTTATTAAGGAAGGAAATTTACACTTTTAAATCTACGGGAACATACATAAGTAGTAGTTTATAAAAGAAATAAAAGGCGATAATGATATACAAATCCGTAAGAAACAACTAGCATATCCCAAAACCCGGTATCACAAGTGCATGAGTATTTACTAAGTAATACAATAATAATAATAATACAATATTTGTCTGGAATGTAAATAAGACAGGATAAAGTAAATAGTACGATGAAGACTCTGTGGGCTGCGATGCGCAGCCTAGAATGCAGCTCACCATAAAGTCTCATCAATAGTTGCGCCTACGCGCCAAGATGACCACCAGATGAATATGTTAGATCTTGCACATTTAGTGCAGAAGTGCAGCATGAGTACGTAAATCAACGCATACCCAGTAAGTATCTAGCCTAATCCCGGAGAATTGGTGATGAGGGGTCGACATCGACAATTACTAGAGGTCCAATAAAGCAATATAATAAATCATAAGCATATATGAAGCACACAGCAATAATGGGGTAAATCTGTAAGTTACATAATCTTCCAAAATTTTCTTTTAAAGGTATGAATTTCTTAGTCTTGTATTCTACCTCAACAGCTCAGATGTATCAAATGCCAGTATCAAACAGATAAGGAATATCATATGAAATGTCAGGCATCAGTGGAAGGATAATCTCGTGAATATTCGACTGCAAGCGATATAACGCACGATTATGCCGAGGTCGTTCGGCCCGATCCAGAATAATGTATACACTGCTGAGGATCGAGCGGCACGAACCATTGATGCATCTATTATACTGCCGAGGTGTTCGGCCCGATCCACAAGAAAGAAAGGAACTTATTGAATTACGAGACACGTGCTTACAATATAGTACATGAGCACAAAGTGAATATAATCTTTACCGTTTCTCAAATAACTTGCCAACAACTCAGGGTGATAAGGCTCGGCCTAACATATATATATATATATATATCCAAATCAATTTCAATTATAAATTCAATTAATTAAACCAGCAGAGTGAGTTCAAGTAATTCACATATTACATGATAAAGTCATAAGTCTACCTGGACATAAACATGCTTTAGCTACGTACGAACTTTCGTCACCTCGTACGTATGTAGCACCCACAACTAGTAGCACATAACAATTATATCACCTAAGGGTAGTCCCCTCCGAAAAAATCAATTTCAATTATAAATTCAATTAATTAAACCAGCAGAGTGAGTTCAAGTAATTCACATATTACATGATAAAGTCATAAGTCTACCTGGACATAAACATGCTTTAGCTACGTACGAACTTTCGTCACCTCGTACGTACGTAGCACCCACAACTAGTAGCACATAACAATTATATCACCTAAGGGTAGTCCCCTCCGAAAAAATCAATTTCAATTATAAATTCAATTAATTAAACCAGCAGAGTGAGTTCAAGTAATTCACATATTACATGATAAAGTCATAAGTCTACCTGGACATAAACATGCTTTAGCTACGTACGAACTTTCGTCACCTCGTACGTACGTAGCACCCACAACTAGTAGCACATAACAATTATAT
>AWOL01S0087012.1:0-18565 GCA_000715115.1 Nicotiana otophora
TCAAATATGTTAAAATAGAAATCTTTAACTGGTGGAAACCTTCCAGGCATATAAAAGCCAGATATGAGGTGTGAAACAAGTCCAGTTCCCGGTCAAACGGTGATTTCTGTTTTAATTTAATTGAGAAGGGTATCTAAACAGTATATATATATATATATATATATATATATATAGTATATCTTAAGATGTATATATAGTATAGTTTAAGATGTATACTATGTATATATAATATAGTATATATATATTTTAAGATGTATATATAGTATATAAATCGAATATAGCTTATATATCTTTATTAATATTTTTTTCTCTAACTTCTATTAAAAAAAAATTAAAAATAGAAAGTTTCTGTTGGGCCCGTTTAGGTCCGGGACCGGCCCACTAAACCCGGTCCCGTTAGTTTGTGGTCCCGGTCCCGAGCCGGTTCCAGCAATAAGCCTGCGAAGCCCAGAACCATTTAGGACCGGACCGCATAGGACTGGCCCACTTAGGATCGGGCCCGCGAAGCCCACTTAGGGCCGGGCCCGGCCCACTTGCCACCCCTAAGCGTAGTCCTCATGTGCTGCTCATGATCCTCCCGACTCCAAGTGCATAAAAGTTGGGCCGGAACACACTATGCATCAAGTGCATAAAAGTTGTTAGGGCATTTGTTAGCCCAAAAGACATAACAAGAAACTCATAGTGACTATATTTGGTCCTGAAAGCAGTTTTCAGGATATGTGGTTCCCGAATCTTCAATTGATGATATCCTGAATGTAAGTCAATCTTGGAAAACACTCTGGCACCCTGTAACTGATTAAATAAGTCATCAATACGAGGCAATGGATACATGTTCTTGACTGTGACTTTGTTCAATTGGCGGTAATCAATACACATCCGCATAGAACCATCCTTCTTCTTTACAAATAAGACAGGAGCACCCCAAGGTGACACACTGGTCCAAATGAAGCCCTTATCAAGCAACTCCTATAATTGTTCCTTCAACTCCTTTAACTCAGGATGAGCCATACGATACGGAATAATAGAGATGGCATGAGTGCCCGACAATAAATCAATGCCAAAATCAATATCTCTGTCGGGCGGCATGCCCGGAAGATCAGCTGGAAACACATATGGAAAGTTCCTCACTATTGGAACTGACTCCACTATAGGGGTATCAATATTGACATCTCTTACATAAGCTATATACGCGTCACACCCCTTTTCAACTATTCGTTGAGCTTTAAGAAATGAAATAACTATGGTGGGAGTATACTCTAAGGTACCTCTCCACTCTAATCGCAGAAATCCTGGCATAGCTAGCGTCACGATCTTAGCGTAACAATCAAGAATACCATAATGGGGCGACAATTAGTCCATGCCCAAAATAATATCAAAGTCCACCATGCTGAGCAATAATAAATTGGCTCTGGTCTCAAAACCACTAAGAGCAATCAAACACGACCGATACACGTGGTCCACAACAAGAGAATCTCCCACAGGAGTAGACACATAAATGGGGGAACTCAAAGAATCCCGAGATACGCCCAAATACGCGGCAAAATAAAAGGACACATAAGAATATGTAGAGCTTGGGTCAAATAATACCGACGCATCTCTATGACAGATCGGAACAATACCAATAATGACAAAATCAGAAATAACTGTCTCTGTACGAGCAGTAAGTGCATAATATCTGGCCTGGCCTCCCCCCCAGGACGACCTCTACCTCCCCAACCTCCACTTCGGGCTGGTTGAGCATGTGGGGTGGCAGCTGGCGCTGTAATCATAGCCTGAGGACATGGTGGAGCACGCTGTGTCTGAGAAGTCTATGGAGTTTCACCCTTCCTAATCCTGTGGCAATCCCTCACCACATGGCGAGTGTCGCCACACTTTAAAAAAGCTCTGGGAGGGTGTGGCTGTTGTGACTGGCTCGGGCCAGGTCTGCTGGACTGGCAGTTAGGAACACCCTATACAGTAGGCATACTAGATACTGGTGGTGCATAATAAGGCTCCTATAGTCTATAAGGAGCTGGAACACCGATGGCGGCTGGAAGGGCTGAATGAACGGGGCGGCTCACATAACCCCTACCACGGCGAGCTGCTGGGGCACGAGCTCTAGAATAATAACCAATCTCTCGAGACCTCTTGGTCTCTCTATCCTCTATATCCCGGGCAAGCATGCCCTCTAATCTCCCGACAATACTCACAACATGCTGATAAGAAATATCCATCTCCCACTCCCTGGCCATACTAATCCGGATACTGGGGTGGAGTCCCTCAATAAACTGTCGAACCCTCTCTCGAACTGTGGCAACCAAGGCCGATGCATGTCGGGCCAAATTACTAAAGCGAACTGCATACTCTGACACAGTCATAGCACCCTGGCGCAGGTGCTCAAACTCTGTGCACCATGAGTCCCTAAGGCTCTGAGGGACATATTCTCTCAAAACCATGTTCGAGAATTGAGTCCGTGTAACTGAAACTGCCTCATCCGGACTACTCAGCTCATAGGCACGCCACCACTGATAAAATGCTCCTCTAAGCTGGAATATAGTAAAAGAAACCCTGCTCATCTCCGCTACTCCCATAGTACAGAGAATACGATGACACTCATCCAAAAAATCTTGAGCGTCATCTGTAGCCAATCCGCTGAAGGTAGGTGGGTGATACTTCTTGTACCTCTCAAGTCTGAGCTGCTCCACCTCAGAAGCTGCTGCCCTAACCTCGGGCTGAGCTGGAGCTACTGAATGCATTGGTACAAACTCTGGAACCTGGTCGATCTGAGCTCGCTACTTTGGGGTACCAGTGATGGGAGTCTGTACTCCTCCCCCGGCCTGAGATGTGGCAGGAGCAAGCGAAATCAATCCAGCCTGAGCTAAGGTGTTGAACATGCTTAAAAACCGGTCTAGAGTTTCCTGGAGGGCTGGTGCAGCAACATGTATTTCATGTGTCTGCCCTCCAACTGGAGCTACTGGGGGCTCCTCTGTAGCAGCTCGTGCGGGTGCTCCGGCTGCACCACGTGGTCGTTCTCGTCCTCTACCCCGGCCCCAGCCCCGGCCTCTCTCGGCTCTAGCAGGGGGCGCAGGTACCTGGTCATCAGACCCGCTTATACGTGTCATCACCATCTGTAAGAGAATAGATTACAGAAGTTTAGAATTTTTGAAGCCAACAATTTTCGCACGGCAAGGAATCAAAGTAGTGAAATTTTCCTAACAGTTCCATAGCCTCCCGCAGATAAGTACATATATCTCCGTATCGATCTGCGATACTCTAATAAATCGGCTTGTGACTCACGACACCTATGAAACTAGAGCTCTGATACCAACTTGTCACGACCAAATTTCCCCTTCGTGTGACATCGTGACGGCACCTAGTCTCTACAACTAGGTAAGCCTAACATTTTTGCAGAATAATAAAATAAAAATATAAATTTAACCAACTATTCAAAAATACACAACAATTCCAAAATCAGGAACATCGTGAATCACAAACTACAAGAGGCAAAATATAGTGTCTATATATATCATAGTATATCAAAAGAAATTACAGAAGATAATGGACATGAGGAAGAGAAGAAAGGGGACTCCAAGGTGTGCGGACGCGGCGGATATACCTTGAAGTTTCCAAATATTTCCCGGCTCACTAATAGTGCGGCTAATAAGGATTACCTGGATCTGCACGCGAAAAACATGTACAGAAGAGTAGCATGAGTACACCACAATCGGTACCCAGTAAGTGCCACGCCTAACCTCGGTAGAGTAGTGACGAGGTCAGGTCCGAGCCCTACTGGAATATGATAATAAAGCAAGGCAAGAATGAAATATCGCAGTAAAATAAAGACTGAAATTTAACAAGAAAGGATTCATAGAAGGTAACATCTCAATACACATAAATATAATAGGGGATCTCCCGAGATACCGTCTCGTAGTCCCAAACATAAATGTGCAGGGGGGTCTCCCGGAATACCGTTCTGTAGTCCCAAAGTAAATATGCAAGACAGGGGGAATCTCCCGGGATACCGTTCCGTAGTCCCAAAGTAAATATGCAGTACAGGTGATCTCCCGGAATACCGTTCTGTAGTCCCAAAGTAAATATGCAATATAGGGGGGATCTCCCGGAATACCGTTCCGTAGTCCCAAAGTAAATATGCAGTATATGGGGATCTCCTGGAATACCGTTCCGTAGTCCCAAAGTAAATATGCAGTACAAGGGGATCTCCCGGAATACCGTTCCGTAGTCCCAAAGTAAATATGCAGGACAGGGGTTCTCCCGGNCACAAAAAATAGAAATACAACTACATCACGAAATCTTACGATTTAGACTAAGTACCAGTCAAGGAATAATGGAGGAAATTCACTAAGCATGCTCATAGAGTTCACATAAGTAGTTAAGACACATAGACATGTTGTATTAGACTAAACAGGATAGGTACAAATATTGGAATAAATCAATTAAGAATGAAACTAAATTAATACTCATTAAAATGGTATAACTCACAATAAAAGTAAAACAGATTGCTGCTCAGTAAGAAAATCGGATATTTCTCTATAATTAGCCCGTGTACGTACTCGTCACCTCACGTACACGGTGCTCACATATCATAATAGTTCCAAATCTTAAGGGGATTTTTCTCACACAAAGTTAGGCAAGTCACTTACCTCAAACCAAGCTCAATCAATCGGTCACAATTCCTTTCCCATGAATATCCGGCTCCGAATGGCCCAAATCTAGCCAAAAGCAACTACATATCATAAATACAACCATAATGGGCTCATCTAATTAATGAAATCAATACTTTAACAAAAAATCCGAAATTCGTCCTAAACAGTCGACCCGGACCCACGTCTCGGAATCGGGTAAAAGTCACAAAATACGAAAGTCCATTCACTTACGAGTCTAACCATATCAAA
Organism: Nicotiana otophora; assembly: GCA_000715115.1. Taxonomy (NCBI): domain Eukaryota; kingdom Viridiplantae; phylum Streptophyta; class Magnoliopsida; order Solanales; family Solanaceae; genus Nicotiana; species Nicotiana otophora. The sequence goes on from AWOL01S0087012.1 coordinate 4,893, forward strand.
TTTACAAATATCCGATACCAAATGGTCCTTCAAATCCACAAATCAAATTTTCCAAATCCCTAGCCTTCAATCCCAATTTCCACCTTAAATACACACTAACTAGGTGGAAAAATAAATGGGGTAGCAAGATTATTGATCAAAAGTAAGCACAAGGGACTTATCTCAAGAATCCCCTAAAAATGCTCTCAAGAAATCGCCAAACCCGAGCTCAAAATGTTGAAAATGAGCAAAAATCGCGAACCTTTGCATTTAAGTGTTTTGTCTAGACATCTCGCACCTGCGAACTCTCTGTCGCATCTGCGACTATCGCAGGTGCGGAAATGCATTGCACTTTGCGACTCCTCTTTTCACCTGCGCCCAGCTGCTCGCATCTGCGACTCTCGCAGGTGCGGGAAAATCTTCGCACGTGCGGTTCCTGCCCAACTCTGCGACTCATCCTTCGCACATGCAATCCCGCACATGCGGTCTCCCCTCCGCAGGTGCGAAAACACCTGAAACCAGAAAATCTTCAGCAACTAGCCTAAGTCCAAATTCAATCCGTTAAGCATCCGAAATATACCCGAGGCCCCCGGGACTTCAATCAAACATACCAACAAGTCCTAAAATACCATACACACTTAGTCGAGCCCTCAAACCACATACAAAATTCCATTTTGGAGTCGTCTTCACACAGTTCTAACTACGGTCCAAATCCTAAGGCTTAAACCTCCATTTAGGGACTAGGTGTCCCAAAATACTCCAAAAACCAAAACGAAACCCCCCGTCAAGTCATAATAGCAGAAATAGATATAGGAGAAGCAGTAAATAGGGGATCATGGCTATTACTCTCAAAACAACCGGGCGAGTCATTACAGTTTCCCAGGTATAACGGTCTTTTTTTGCAGTACTCTTGTTACAATGTATGAACATTTCCAATCTGGAGCCAATTTTCCTTTAGATGTTTCGAGTCTTTGTTTTATTATTAAGCTTATCTTTATTGCATTCTGATTCTTGATTCATTTTTTAGAAGTGTGTCAGCGTTTTAGAATCTTGGCGTGAAGTCCGCAAGCATGTCATGTCACTAAAATTTACATTTAACTGAACTAAAAATAGAATAAAAAAGTGACAAGACTAATAAAAAAGATATTCATGGAAAATGAAATATTAATTTCATTTGATTTTTTTTAATTTTCTTTTAAATTTTAAAAATAGAATAGTTTACATCGGAAAGTAAGACAATAAATTAAAACATCTAGATCACACCCTGAGGTAATCCGGATGTAGAAAGGATAGCAAGACCGGCTACCAAGACTCCCGTCTGATAGGGATCTTTCAAGTTTGGCGACCGTTTTTTGTCTTTTCTTCTATCCCTGCAATGGCCTTCAGTGCGGGATCAAATTCCTCATCTTCACATATCATTCTAACTACTGGCCCATTGGTGTGAGTAGGCAGAGGATTGTTCATCATATTAGGGTCCTCTTCAACCCTAAGCACTATTGTCTGGACCTTGATGAGGTCTTCCACTGCTCTTTTAAGAGTCCAACAGTCTTCAGTATCATATCCCACTGCTCCATAGTGGTAGTCACATCTAGCATCAACTTAGTGCAAGGGGGACTCGGGGTTCGGGGCCACTGGTTGTAGCAGACATATCATGATTAGCTTTTGAAACAAGCTTGAATACGATTCACCAATAAGGGTGAACTGATTCCTTCTGAGTGGCTCTCTTGTGAGAGAATTATATTGGGGAACATTTGATTGGGGATTATATGGAGCTTGGTAGGGACGGGCATTTTTGGGAGGTAGAGCTCGTTTTTGTGTATAATGTTATCGATACATGTAAGGTTGTGTGTTCATCACCGCATAGGGAGGCGGTGCCATGACATAAGCAGCATCTTGATGGGGGATAATAGTGTTGTGGGACCTTAGGTAGCATATATGATTGGTTGAATGCCCTGGGGGGCCCATTCGAGCTCGAAGCCATCATGGCTCCCTCTTCTCTCCAATTTTTGTTCACTGAATTCCCCGAACCACTTTGAATGGCATGTGGTGTGGCCTTAAAAGCAACTTGACTCATTCGGTCCGTTTTCAAACCATTTCCGACCACCTCCCAAATTTTGGTAGCCGCAGCGAATGGTCTACCCATAACAAACATCATGTTCTGGAAGTTGTCCCCCTCTTGTGCCTGTAGGAAGACCGTAACCATTTCAATTTCGTCTATTAGAGGCTTTACCCCGGTAGCTCGCTTGCGCCATTTAACAGCATATTCACGGAAGCTTTCTGTTGTTTTCTTTTTCAAATTGGACAAAGAGTTTTTATTGGGAGTGATGTCCACATTATACTGGAACTGGCGGACAAAATCTCGAGCCAAATCGTCCCACGCATGCTAATGAGTAATTTCTTGATCTATATACCACTCGAAAGAAATTCCGTTGAGACTTTCTCCAAAACATGCCATTAATAGTTCCTTTTTTCCACCAGTACCCCTCATGGTTACAATATCATTTTAGGTGGGTGATCGAGACTCCGTGCCCGTCGCACTTTTCAAAATTTGGCATCTTGAAGCCAGTCGGCAAGTGAACATAGGGAAACATATAGAGGTTAGAGTATGCGACACTCTTTTGGCCACTCAAACCTTGCATGTTTTTATACTTTGTTCCAGGCTCTTCATATTCCGAGCCAATTCCTCTTGCTCGGGATTATTGACAACATTTCCTTGCCCAACCGAGAAGTCACATTGCGGAGGTTGATTAAATGAATATGGGGTCATATATGTTATTTCTGATTGAAACTGTGGACCCTGAAAGGTGAACGTTGGAGGCTCAACATATGGTTGTGGTACAGTTGGTTGGGTTGTGGCGTAGACTCGTGCTGCAAAGAACATTGCTAGTGGTGCCCTTGAATCTAGTGTCTGGGGTGAACCACATAAGGCATGCCAGGACCATTAGATGACATTGGAGGGTATCCGCATGGGATGAACAAGTTGGGCATAGGGATGTTGGTAGCCCCACATGACTTGGGGATCAACTAAGGGAACCCAGGTATTGCACTCGGTAGTTCCCTACATTTAGACCAGGCGTCCCACATTTCCAACATGCGGAGACACACCATTCTATTTTCTTCAGCAGCTGTTGATTCTGGCTGTAGAATAGCCTATGTCGGGCTATCCTCAGGACCGATAATTGGTAGATTATTTTCGGAGGCCATAGGAACCCTGCCTTTGGATCTTGTGAAGTAAGGATGGGAAGCCAGATTACCAACAAAAACCAACTACCTGAATAGAACCTGGCTAATTTTCACATCCAATAACCTTGTTAGTTTTGAGGCATTTAACAGATAGAAAATCGCACGTTGGGATACAATGCACCTAAACTGTTAAACGTTTCTACCATGAGTTTGAACGGTTGTGTTTTTCATTCCGGCCTTTAAATGTCACTTTCCATCTTATACCTCTATCACTTCCATTTCTCGCTCTTTTTTGTTTTTGAATTTTTTCATATCTTGATTTCTTTTTATTTCCTTTTTCTTTTTGTTGTTTTTCGTTCTTTGTTTTCACTATTATTTTTTGTCACTCTTTTCTTTCTTTTTTCACTCAATTTTTCTTTCTTTCACTCAGTTTATTTAATGGCATCGATCAAATCCGATAGAGATTGCCTATGTATCATGACGCCACATGAATCAGATCATTACGTAGTTCAGGGATACCACGAACAAGGTAAATGAGCTATTTTGTTTTTTACTTTTTTACAAAACTCACACCATGAATGCTTTTAGAAGAAGAATATATATTTTTTTTGAATTTTGTTCGTTTTTGTTTTTGGAATTTTTGACACAAAGGCTTTCAAAGAAGAAAGAAGATATTTTTGAATTTTTGGTTTTGATTTCTTTTTGAAATTTTCAAAAGAAAGACTTCTAAAGAAGAAATAATTTTTTTTTTGTATTTTTGATTTTATTTATTTTAAATTTTTGGGAAAAAGACTTCTAAAAAGGTAGATTTTTTTGGGATTTTGATTTGATTTGTTTTCTTTTTCCGAATGAAAGACTTCTACAAAGAAAATATTTTTGGGCTCAAAATTTGTTTTTTCTTATTTGGGATTTTCTAACGAAAGACTTCTAAAGAAGGAATTAAAGGAAAATATTTTTGGATTTTTGAAAATTTGGGGGCCGAAACGGATGAGGTTTGCCTACGTATCTCACATCCGGTGAGAATTAGATCCGCGTAGTTTAGTCAGTTTTGACGGAACAGAGGAAACAATGACTTTTTGAAAATATTGGCTTATTTTCTTTCTCTTTTAAAAAAACAAATTTCGACAGAGTTTCAGAATGTTTCAAATACCTACCTCTCACTCTTGGTTTTTTTGAATTTTCCCCCTATTCTAGACGTCGATCAACATGCAAGCCGAAATAAATAAATGTATAAGTAGCACGTAAGATGCACCAGGATGGTCTTTTGATTTGGGGTGCACCTATCCTAGACATACCCAACCAATGTTTTGAGTCCCCAAAGTCAAATACACGTGATTCAAACAAACGTACCTACTAGAGATACGACATGGGGCTATGTCATTATAAGTTTAAATCCTGGGTGTATTGTTCTAGACCTGGCTTACCCGATCATACAACTCGAGTCGAGGGGGAGGGGGCAGCGTACCGGGAATATAGAAGCTTTACCGGTTTTGCAACTTGTCTGATCCTCGTTCTAAAATTAGGATATGACTCTAACAGAAAAGAAGCCACACGAAGCGCACACTTCCTAGAAGATTTAGAAGACTCGGGGAGAATAAGGGTGTCGTACTAGTTTTATATACAATCCAAACAATATCAAAGCGGTAAAAAGCGATATTTAGCACATTAGGCTTAAACACGTTACCATCCCGAGCTCCACCTCCTAGAAATAACCATCCCTACCATGCTCCATACAACCCCCGTCCACCACAAAACACACATCAACGTAATCCACACCCTCATGAGCCTCCCATAAGAAACAATTTCACCCATATTGGTGAATCTTACTCTAGCCCGCTCTAAAAGTTGATCAAATTGGGTCTGTTTCAACCGGTACCCCCCAATCGGCAAAACCCCGAATCCCCATCATACCGGGTTGGTACTAGGTGTGATTACCATTCGGGAGTAGAGGGCCATGACACATAGGACTGTTGGGCCCTCAAAAGGGCGGTTGAAAGCCTGATAGAACAAAAAAGAGTTGTGTGGAAAGCCATCATTGTCATTGCCGATTCAAAGGCAAGACCCAAAGCGACGGTGAATCAAGCCAAAACTGAGAAGAAAATCACTCTAGTTCCATAAGTTGTAGAAACAAAGGCTGGGGCAGCACCTGTTAAGAATGTGATTCTCTATGTTCCTAAATCCCCAAGAAAAGAACAGCTCATTTTGAACACTCCCAAGAAATTCGAGCAAAGGAAGGCTATGCTGAACGTGTCGAGACTGTACGTGCTGAAAGAAACCTATGTGGTGAGAGGGCCGATATTTCCACCAATGGTGACTGATGTCGTGGTTGCCAACCGTACACCACAAATCCCTATAAGAAACCCCACCACAGTCCCCTAGAATTACAACAAAATAATAGCTACCTACAAGGGGAAAGAGGTCATGGGAGAAGTGAATGAAATGAACCAGTCTGGGAAGTACCATAACCCAGAAGAGTTACAGAAATCCAAGCTGAACAGGGATAGACGGTTGCCATCAAAGAATCTTGTGAGCAGCAGAGAAGCAGAAGAGTTCTTCAGAAAAATGAAAACTTCAGAATATGCAATAGTTGACCAGCTCTGGAAGGCTCCTTCCCATGTTTCACTCTTATCTTTGTGGCTGAACTCGAACGAATACCAAAAAGTGCTCCTTAAAACCCCGAATGAGGCGTATGTCCCAATTGAAACTTCTGTTGAACAATTGGAGAGAATGACTGAACGATTCTTTGAGGTCAACATGATTTCTTTCAGCCACGATGATTTGCCCCCAGAGAGAGTCGCCCACAACAAAGCCCTTCACATGACTGTCATATGTGAGGGCTATTACGTGAAGAGAGTCATGCTAGATGGTGGTTCTAGGTCCATATTTTCCCTCTTTCAACACTTCAGAGAATGGAGATTGGAACGGAAAGAATCCGACCTAACAATGTCTGTATACGGGATTTTGATGGTGTCAAGAGACACACAATAGGGGAAATCGATCTGATTTTGACCATTGGCCCTGTGGACTTTGAAGTGACTTTCCAGGTTCTGGACATGGACACCTCATACAATTTCCTTTTGGGAAGACCATGGATTCACGCTACCGGAGTTGTTCCTTCCACTCTCCACCAAATGGTCAAATTTGAATACGAAAATAAAGAAATTATTGTCCATGGGGAGGACGAGTAGTCCATCTACAAGGACATTTCAGTCCCGTGCCATGAATCCAGGGAAGGCAACGAGCATATAGTATATTAGGCCTTCAAGATTGTGGTTGCCGACCAATGTAAAGAAGGGGCCTCATTACCTTAACCTTGATTATCTAATGCCTTGGTCATGGTCGCCACTGAAATGATTAGACATGGTTACAAGCCCGGAAAGGGGCTCAGGGTCTCTCTACAAGGCATTACATAGCCTATCACTTCGATCGCCAATGAGAAGTTTTTTGGCGTGGGTTTCCGAACTACAGAAGTCGACAGAGAAATGGGCGAATGAGGGCAAAGAAAAAGGGTGGGTCCTTCCCCAGCCCATTCCACATCTCACCCAATCATTTGTCAAACCCAAGTATGTGGACGAAGAAAAAGAGGCCTTCACGGCCGAAGAGATTGATGATATTTGTGAAGCTATGAAGCAAATGCTATATGAGTCTCACATGGTTCAGCCAGGGGAAGGCACAAGCACTGATGAGGTGCAGTATATGGGACCAGATGCCAAGCTTCAAAATTGGAAAGCTACCCCATTTCCTTTCACACGGGAGTCCCGGTAGTCCAATCTTGCCATATCTTATACATTACGAGTTATTTCAGGGTGTAACTCGAATGTTTTTACTTTATTGTCTTTTGATTTCGATATAAACATTCATATCTTCAATGAAATGAAATCAATATTTCATCGTCTATATATGTCTCTTTTCTTTTATTCTGGTTTTGCTATTTTTTATTTTTTCCTTTTCAGTTCTAATAATGCGGACTTAAATAACATGACATGCTTGCGGACTTCACGCTCAGATCCTAAAACGTTGTCTAACTGTGAAATAATGAATCAAGAACCAAAATATGATAAAGATGAGGCTTTTAGGGAAATAAATCGAGAATTGGAACAATTTGAGAATAAGCCTAAGCCAAACTTAAATGAAACAAGCCAGTTAACTTGAGCAGTCCAGAAGAGGTTTGAGAAACTACGATAAGCATTCATGTCGATGAAAGAACTAGAGATACATTGATCTAACTTTTGTTTGAATTCAAAGACGTGTTTGCATGGTCCTATGATAATATGCCAGGATTGAGCGTCGATTTGGTGGTACATAAATTGCCGACCTATCCCGGTTATCCTCCTTTCCAATAGAAGCAGAGAAAGTTCAAAACAGACATCAGTGATAAGATCAAAGAAGAAGTCACCAAACAACTGAAAGCTGGTGTGATCCGAGTGGTCTGATACACCATGTGGTTGGCTAATGTGGTTTCAGTACCTAAGAACGATGGAAAAACCCGAGCGTGTGTTGATTATCGGGATTTGAACAAAGCAAGCTTCAAGGACAACTTTTCATTGCCAACCACATTCCTGTTGACAATTGTGCCAAATATGAGATACAGTCTTTCGTGGATTGTTATGTTGGGTATCACCAAGTTCTGATGGATGAAAAAGACGCAGAAAAGATGACTTTTATCACACCTTAGGGCACTTACTGTTATAGGGTCATAAAATTCGGTATGAAAAATGCCGGGGCAACATACATGAGAGCTATGACTGCCATCTTCCACGACATGATACACCAGGAAATTGAGGTGTGTGGATGATGTGATCATTAAATCCAGAACGCAAGAAGGCCATGTGCGAGATCTGAGGAAATTCTTTGAGCGTCTGTGCATATATGATTTGAAAGTGAATCCAGCTAAATATGCATTCGGAGTTCTATATGGGAATCTTCTGGGTTTATAGTCAGTCGGAGGGGTATTGAATTAGATCCAACAAAGATAAAGTCTATTCGGGATTTTCCACCTTCGAAAACCAAGAAAGAGATCATGAGTCTACTAGGAAGATTGAATTATATCAGCAGGTTCATTGCTCAGCTTACTACCACGTGTGAGCCCATATTTAAGGTACTGAAGAAAGACGCGGCGATCAAATGGACAGATGAGTGTCAAGAAGCTTTTGATAAAATCAAAGAATATCTGTCAAATCCGCCAGTGTTGGTTCCACCTAAGCCAGGAAGACCTTTGTTCTTGTACCTTACAATCTTGGAAAATTCTTTCGGTTGTGTCCTCGGGTAACACAACGTGACCGGGAAGAGAGAGCAAGCCATATACTATCTGAGCAAGAAGTTCACCAGTTATGAAGCCAGAAAGAACTTATTGCGCCCTAACTTGAGTCGCCCAGAAGTTCATACATTATCTGTTGGCCTACACAACATATATCATAACCAGAATGGATCCTCTAGAGTATATATTCCAAAAACCGATGCCCACGGGAAGGATAGAAAAATGGCAAATCCTACTCACCAAGAGTTCGACATTGTCTATACCATTCACAAGACTATGAAACTCCAAGCCTTAGCGGATCATATAGCAAAAAACCCGATCGATGATGAATATCAACCCCTAAGAACTTATTTTCCAGACGAGGAAGTGAACTCAGTCGAAGTAATTCCATAGAACACCAATGCTTGGAAAATGTTCTTTGATGGAGCTGTAAATGCAAAAGGTATCGGGATCGGAGCAATTCTGATTTCTCCTACACGTAAGCACTATCCGGCCACAACCCAACTTCGGTTCTTCTATACAAACAACACCGCTGAGTATGAAGCCTGCATCATGGGCATGAATATGGCAGTTGATCTAGATGTAGAGGAATTGTTAATCATGTGGGATTCTAATTTGATCATTCGGCAAGCCCAAGGTAAATGGGAAACTCGAGACATCAAACTCATCCCATATAGGCAACATGTGGAAGATCTTAGCAAACGATTCAAGTCTGTCGAGTTCAGGTACATTTCTCGATTCCACAATGATCTAGCGGATGCATTAGCTACTTTGGCCTCAATGCTGCCGTACCCGGGTAATGTTCATATTAACCGGCTGGAAATCCAAATTCGAGAAAGGCATGATTATTGTAACGCAATTGAATGGAGCATGATTATTGTAACGCAATTGAAATGGAGCCAGATGTTCAGCCATGATACCATGATATCAAAAGCTTTTTGAAAATAAAGGCATATCCCGAGCAGCCCAGTGGAGATAAAAAGAGAACTATCAGAAGGTTTGCCAGCAGTTTCTTTTTTAGCGGAAAAGTTTTGTACAAAAGAACTCCAAATCTAAATCTTTTGAGGTGCGTAGATGCTCGAGAAGCTGAAAAGATCATGAATGAAGTGTAATCGGGAGTATGTGGCCCCCATATGAATAGATATATCCTTGTAAAGAAAATCCTCTTGACAGGTTATTACTAAATGACCATGGAAAAGGATTACTTCAGTTTCGTACGGAAGTGCCATCAGTGCCAGATACACGGTGACCTGATTCATGTACTGCCTTTAGAGTTACATTCTATGTCAACGCCTTGGTCATTCGTTGCTTGAGGCAAAGATGTTATTGGGCCAATCAAGCCAAAAGCTTCAAATGGGCACAAATTCATCTTGGTTGCCATTGATTATTTCACAAAGTGGGTCGAAACAGTCACTTTCAAAGCCGTCACCAAGAAATCGGTGGTGGACTTTGTGTATTCCAACATTATTTGTCATTTTGATATTCCTAAAACCATCATTACAGACAATGCTGCAAATCTGAACAACCACTTGATGATGGTGGTATGCGAACAATTTAAAATTACGCATCGTAATTCTACCCCTTATCGGCCCAAAGCTAATGGTGTTGTTGAAGCTGCAAACAAGAACATTAAGAATATCCTCATGAAAATGATTCAAATTTCTAAACAATGGCATGAAAAGTTGTCTTTTGCATTTTTGGGTTATCGCACAACCGTGCGAACATCAGTTGGGGCCACACCCTACTTATTGGTTTATGGTAGTGATGCCGTAATACCTATTGAAGTTGAGATTCCATCTCTTTGGTTCATTGTTGAAGATGAGATTGAGGATTATGAATGGGTCAAAATCAGGTTGGAACAGTTGACTATGATTGCTGAAAAGCGGATGGCCGCAGTTTACCACGGGCAGTTGTACCAATAAAGAATAGCTCGTGCCTACAACAAGAAAGTGCGGCCTAGAAAATTTAAAGTAGGACAACTAGTTTTGAGACGTATCCTCCCGCATCATGAAGAAGCCAAAGGGAAATTTGCTCAAAATTGGAAAGGCCCTTATATTATAAGAAAAGTGTTGCCAAAGAGAGCGTTGTATTTGGGAGACATAGAAGGAAATGACCCTGAGACAGCTGTCAATGCAAATGCAGTCAAAATGTATTACATTTGACTACTTTCACAGCTTTAACATGCTTCGATTGGGACGACGAAGGTTTTTTTTTCACTATATGAACACTACCAATCCTTTGTAAACCCTTTGAGTCGATTCCCTTTATTTGATTACCCTCTTTGGAAACTGAATATGTTACTAAAAAATGAAAATGAAAAAAAAACAGAAAAAAGTTCCTTGAACTACGTTCGACTAGATTCCGAAAGGATACGCAGGCAACCTCTCTTTGGGGTTCAGTCATACCAAAATAAAAATCCACATTCCCCCCAAAAGTTGAAACTGGGCAGATGTTATGATGCTTCGGCGATGGTTTCGCCCAAAAGGTTCCAAAGTTGTAATTCAATCCAAATCCTTTTCAAGTCCTTCCGATCAATCAACGAGAATATTCAAGAATTGGAGGATACAATCACTTGGATCTGATGCCACCAAAATGAGAGAAATAAAATGAGAGAGTATTATTGGTAAAAACCCTTACGGGCACCATAGGGCGATGACGAGCAGAGAAAATGAAAATGAAAGAGTTTTATTAGTGAAAACTCGCAAATGGCACTATAAGGTGATGGTGAGAAGAGAAATGAGAGAGGTCAGCTGGTAAAACCCCGCAAAGGGCACTACTAATCGAAAAGAGGATCTTCACAGCCATTGGCATCAACATAGCCCTAGGCAAGGTTTCTCGGTTTCGAGGCAAAAATTTGTGATGAATTTCTGAGAGTTGGACGGTTTACACATCATGCATCTAATCCAAAAGGCATGTCAAGTTCATTGAAGTCTGCATGTACTCCAGATAAGTCCTTTAATTTCCCCGAAAGGGACACTTTTTGTTTAAACTCATTCTCCATTACACTATTTGTTTTCTTTGAATCCTTTTTCGGTCTAACTTTGTTCCAAAGACTAAGGCAAATAAGAGATAACAAGACTAATTTACATGGCTTTCGTCTCATACAGGCTAATATGTGAAAAAAGGCATCCAGCCTCAGCAGGGGCATCAAGCTGACCCCGACTTGCCATAGTAGCCTATGCTTCGAAATCAAAAGCTCTCAAAAGAAGAAAATCAAATTGAAGTGCCTATGAGTGTGAAATGAAGTTGAAAGGTTGACTCCGACGCGACTAACCGCATTGGCAAAGCTTGAAAAGCCAAGGATTCCCCAATGCTCTGAAGTTAAAATTTGGAAGAAAGAAGTCAAGTGCCCACAAAGGCGAAATAAAGCTGAAAAAGGTTAAGTCTCACGCGACCAATCATCATGGTAAAGTTTTGGAAAAGCCAAAGGTTCTCCGAGGCCAGAAATGCAATTGGTATCCAGGAAACAACTAGTTACAAGTGAAGTTATCGTCAAAGAAGCCGGTCAAGATCAAGTGACTGAAATACTCAAGCCCACAAAACCAGCAACTGTTTCAAACTGACAAATTGTTCTTTGCTTGAACCACAGGAAACATGTGCAATCCAAATCAACCTTGCAAGAAGCAGGTGCAACCCAAAATAAACCGCGCAGAGACTAAAATAGCTCTGTATCACCAACAACCCCAAAAGGGGAAGTTTTCTCCAAATTCTTTCCCGCATTTTACTCTTTCTCTTAAATAAAAGAAAAAAGTAAAGAAAGAAAGTTCCAAATCATGGTAGTATAGGGTCTCCAATCCCTAACTGTATTTTTTAACATAGGGTCTCCATTCCCTAGTTCATTTTATTTTAGACATGAGGGTCTCTACTCCCTAGTCTTTTTTCCAACATAGGGTCTCCACCCCCTAGTTGACGTTATTTTAGACATATGGTATCTACTCCCTAGTTGATTTTATTTTACACATAGGGTCTCCACTCCCTAGTCTGCTTTTCTAACATAGGGTCTCCACTCCCTAGTTGACGTTATTTTAGACATAGGGTCTCCACTCCCTGGTCGTTTTTTCAACGTAAGGTCAACACTCCCTAATTAGTTTTATTTTTAGACATAAGGTCTCCACTCCATAATATATTTTTCCAACATAGGGTCTCCACTCCATAGTTGATTTTATTTTAGACATAGGGTCTACACTCCCTTGTATGCTTTTCCAACATAGATTCTCCACTCCTTAGTTGATTTTATTTTAGACATAGGGTCTCCACTCCCTAGTCGTTTATTCAACATAGGGTCTCCACTCTCTAGTTGAAGTTATTTTACACATAAGGTCTCCAATTCCTAGTTTGCCTTTCCAACATAGGGTCTCCACTCCCTATTTGAAGTTATTTTAGACATAGGGTCTCCACTACCTAGTGTGATTTTCCAACATAGGGTCTCCACTCTCTAGTTGAAGTTATTTTAGACGTAAGGTCTCCACTCCCTAGTCTGTTTTTCCAACATAGGGCCTTCACTCCCTAGTTGATTTTATTTTAGACATAGGGTCTCCACTCCCTAGTTGATTTCATTTTAGACATAAGGTCTCCACTCCCTAGTCTGTTTTTCCAACATAGGGCCTTCACTCCCTAGTTGATTTTATTTTAGACATAGGGTCTCCACTCCCTAGTATACTTTTCCAACATAGGGTCTCCACTCCCTAGTTGATTTCATTTTAGACATAAGGTCTCCACTCCCTAGTCATTTTTCCAACAGATGGTCTCTACTCCCTTGTTGATTTCATTTTAGACATAAGGTCTCCACTTCCTATTCTCTGTTTTCTCAAGGTACACTAGGGCTGGCAAGTGGGCCGGTCCCGGGCCTAAACGGGCCGAGTGGGCCGGTCCAAACGGTTCCGGACCAGCCCCAAATTAAACGGGCCCGGGCCTAAACAGACTTGTTTTAAGGACCGGCCTGGGACCGGGACCATTTGGTCCTAGGCTAAACGATCCCGGGCCGCGGGCTAAATGGGCTAAGTGGGCCCAATATTTAAAAAAAAATAAAAAAATAGATATTAGAGACAAAAGGATGTTAAAGTAAATATCTAAGATGTATAGATATTCGAATATATATAGTATATAAGATGTATACATAGTATATACGATATATATAAGATGCATATATAGTATATCGATATAAGATGTATATATATATATAAAAGCTATATTCGATAAGCTATATATACATCTTATATACTATATATAAGATGTATATATAGTATAGTATAGT
>AWOL01S0087012.1:19646-29954 GCA_000715115.1 Nicotiana otophora
GGGGGTTAATGACTATTTTTGACAGCCCAATGACTATATTTAAAAATAATTTTTTTTAATAAAACAAAATAGCCATTGGGACCGTTTGGCCCGCTAAGGAAACGGGCTAAACGGTCCCGGGCCTGACGGGCTAAACGGTCCCGGGCCTGACGGGCCCAAATCATAGGACCGGCCCAGGCCCACTAAAACCGGGTCAAACGGTCCGCCCCGTTTGGCCCGCGATTCCGGGCCTGGACCGGCTCACTTGCCACCCTTAGGGTACACCAATCCCGGCCTTTTATTTGCTTTAAATAATAAAATAGTATAAGAGGTTTGTTATAAATAACTCACGAAATTTTCCTATTGAAAACTAGGGTAGAAATGTTTTTCGTTTGTTTGTTTTGGGTATCCAAGCAGGTTTTACCTCGAGGCACGGGGTTTTGAGATAACTAAAAGAAGAAGTCTCAATTCAAGGAATAAAAAATGAATGAAAAATGCATAAGTGGATGAAAGTATGTGGACTGCTCATGACGTGATTGATGACACAAGCATTGCATTTTCCATTTTGATTAGAAGAACCTTTAGAAGAATGAACTAGCACTTGCAACTAGCAAGCATCAAGGTTCATATCAGAGTCTGCATGAATAACCAACCAAGACTCGAGATCAAGTTTAAGAAGATTTAGAGATAGGAACCTTGTAACTCATAGTTGATAGGCTTGTTTAGTTTTTTTTTTATTTTTATTTTGGTGTAATAAAGAGTTCAACAAGCAGTAACAATAGTAACATCAGTGAGATCACAACTTTTCGGTAATCCCATCTACCAAAAATCCCATAACTACACTCACCTGATTCCTTTATAGCCAATAATATGTAGGCAACCTCCGAAGGAAGGTTCGGTCAAACTTTTTCTAAATGTTTCCGAATGGAGTTTAAAACGGGTAAAAATTGCTCGTAATTGCTCACTTTATCTTTGCTCGAAAACTTTTCATGTTTTCGAGCAAAGAGGGGAAGTTGTGAGCATATATTTTTTGCCCTACGAAAGCATTCCTACAAAATCCACAAAAAATAAATCTTTCTAATTGTTTTTGATTTCATAGAATTTTAGGAATTCCTTTTTAATTGTTTGTTTGCATTTAGTTGCATTTTTGTGCATATTTAATATTTTAAAATTATGAAAATACCAAAAACAAATGTTTAATTTTTCATGGCATGGCATTTTAGGTTTAATTGCATTTTTAGAACTTAATTGCATCATTAAACAAAAACCACAAAAATACATTGGTCATTTTACATTTTTTTTGTTAATAATTTCCTTTTAATAGTATTAAGTTAATTAATTATTCAAATGTTATAATTAGATATTTAGGTTTAATTCCACAAATTAGATTTGATGTAGGACTTAATTTAGATTTAAATTAATTTTGTAGAATTGAAATCAAAAAAAAGAAAGAAAAGAAATAAGGAGTCTATTTGGTTTTAGTCAAAATTGGGCCAAAAGTCATTTCAGCGGCCCAAATTAGCACACAAATTTGCCCAGCCCAATCCCCATAAGTCCAAATCTGGTCCATGCCTTTTAATAACCAAAACTACGCCGTTTTGGTGACATTTAATTAGAGCCGTTCATTTAGAATGATCCTACATCCTAGAACTGAACCCATATTCCCCTTTAAAGTGTCCGAACACCCCCTAACCCCCAAAACTCTTTCATTCTCACCTCCCTCATCTCCCATTCCAAAACCTAGCCGCCTTAAATCCCTAAACCTCTCTGACCGGCGGCGACCACCCTAAGTCACTACCCTTCACTCCCCATTACCTCATAATCCCTAATCTCCGTTCAATTTCGTCAGAAGTCACACCAAAATTATGGATTTTTAGATCCAAAATTTCCAGAAAAAAAATCCTAGTCCTAACTGGTTTGATTTCTTTGGTATTTTTTGGTCATTTTGGTTTCAAACTCACATGAATCGATTGCTCTTAACAAGAGCAATCGTTTCAGGTTAGTTTGAATCTATTTCGAAATATACCGGAGTCTGGTCAACCCCCCTTCGACGGCCAGAGCTCATATCCGCCATTTCTCGCTGGTCTATCTTGTTCGCTGGATTCGATAAGTTTAAGCGGGTATCCATTCTCTTTTCATCTTTTTCTGATTCTTTATCGCTGATTGCCTAGTGAGTTTCAGTTTTTGGATTGCATGGTTGATAGATTAATTTAGTTTAATTGAGAGTAGTTTTAGTCAAATCTTATTTGCATTTATTTTAAATCCTTGATTGTAATTAAAGTTTCAAAATATGGCATGTAATTCTTCTTTTTTTCTTTTCGAGTGGGATTTTCTTTGAAGCCAGATTTGCTCTACTTTGGGTCGTTTGGCCAGGTCATTCGGCTCAAACCTAAGCAGATATGTTACTTATAGAAGGGAATAGAAAAAGGGTTTTCTGAAAGGGATCGGACTTAGAGGATTTAGGAGCCAAAAATTAAAAGAAAAGGGGGATAAGGATAAGGAATTAATAGTAGATGGCCAGCTGGCCCTTTTCAGTTATAGATATTTCCTCCCCTCTTTGACATTCCCTAAATTCACGCTGAAATATTCCCTCCATTGGACCCCCTATCATTTTATCTTGAGCATAGTATATATACACTCATTGGCATAGAATTGAATTCATGGATTCACGTCTGCATTCACCGATTCTCTCATATAGGAATTCTGTATTTTTCAGAAAACATCACTAACTCTCCAAATTTCAGAATCCTTTCTTCATTTTTACCTTGAATTCTTGGCAGAAAACTTGAAATTCTTCTGTCCACACTGATTCCTTTTAAAAACAAAATCTAAAGTTCAAAAATAGATATAGAAAACGAAAAAGGAAAAAAAAAGGAAGGGACAAAGTTATTTTGTTCTTCTATCTTTACTGGTTTGCTTCATCTTTTGTCTGTGATTTCGAATAGCTTTCAAGCTGTTGGAACTGTGTGTTCGATTGTGAGCTTGCTGCTATTTTTGTTAGTTGGATCTTCACTTTTCATCTTTGGTTCAGATTTGTCAAGTTTCATCTCTTGATTCTGCTTCTAGGTATGTTGAAACTCTCTCTGTAACTCTCTTGAATGTGTTAATGAAGAATTGAATGACTTGATGTGTTCACATCTTATTCCGTATGTTTGTGTTCAACTATTAGGTTAGTCTATCTTTGATCGAACTGTTATAGCATGCTATTCGAATGACAAATCTAGTTTCATAACGAATCTGATTTTTAGCTCGTTTTATGCAATTCCTGATGTTAAGAGTTGGCTGAGTTTAAAGCATGACATTAAAATCAATTGAGTTTAAAGATGTTATGTATGATTCAATGATAATACTTGAGTTTATAGAAGCAAAATATTTCTCGATCATACTTGATTGCACTCCAGATACAAGTCATCAAGAACAATTTTTTTTTATACTACGGAGTGTGGATATTTCGGCAACTCCAATAAAAATTAATGAATATTTTTTAGAAGTTTTAAAAGTAGACGATACAAGCGGAAAAAGTCTTTTTGAAGTTATTATAGATGAAATAAAAAAATATTGGACTTGATATTGATAATTTAAGAGGGCAAGGATATGATAATGGGTCCAATATGAAGGGAAAACATCAAGGAGTGTAAAAAAGACTTCTTGATGTAAATCCTAGATCATTTTATACACCACATGATTGTCATAATCTAAATTTGTTACTGTGTGATATGGCTAATTCTTGTACAAAAGCTATATCATTTTTTGGAGTGGTACAACGTATATATTCACTATTTTCATCTTCTACTAAGCGATGGAAAGTATTAAAGGATAGTGTACCTAGTCTAACTCTTAAATCATTGTCACAAACTCGTTGGGAAAGTCGTATTGAAAGTATTAAAGCAATAAGATTTCAAACTCCACAAATAAGAGATGCTTTATTGAAATTAGTAGAAATTAGTGGTGATCCAAAAACTAAAAGTGAAGCTAATTCCTTAGTAACATATGAACTCGAAAATTTTAAATTTTTATTTGGTATGACTATTTGGTATGATATATTATTTGTTGTAAATTCAGTTAGCAAAAGTATGCAGTCAAAAGACATGCATATTGATGTTGCCATAGACCAATTAAAAGGTTTGATTTTTTTTAAACAAATATAGATTTTTTTTAAACAAATATAGAGAAGAAGGATTTGCAACTGCTATGATTTCTGCCAAGGAAATTGCATTTGAAATGAATATCGAACCCGAATTTCGTAAGAAACATGTGATCTCTAGGAAGAAAAAATTTGATGAGAATGTTGATAATGAAATCTCAAAGTATCTTGAAGAGTCCTTTAGAGTTGATTACTTTTTATACATAGTAGACAATGTTATTTTTTCACTTAAAAATAGATTTGAACAATTTGAAGCATATGAAAATATTTTTGGTTTTCTATTTAGTGGTAAAAAATTAAGATCACTATGGAAATTTAAAAACACATTGCCTTAATCTTGAATTTTTCTTAAAGCATAATAATCAATCCGATATTGATGGTTTAGATTTATTATCTGTGTTGAAAGTATTAAGGGAAATAGTACAAGTAGAAGATAATAGTTTAATCGATATACTCAATCAAATAAAGAGACTTGATTCTTTTTGAAATGCATATATTGCTTATAGAATAATGTTAACAATTCTAGTTACCATTGCTTTAGCGGAAAGAAACCTTTCAAAATTAAAATTGATAAAATCTTACCTAAGATCAACAATGTCTCAAAAAAGATTAAATGGGTTAGCTATATTGTCAATTGAGAAAGACTTATTAGGAGAAATTGATTATAAGAAAATTATTAGTAACTTTGCATCTAAAAAAACTAGAAAAATTGACTTCAAATAATAATAAAAAAATTAAAATATTAAGGCCCCTCATTAAAATTTGACTTTAGGTTCCTAGGCCCAAAATACGTCGGCCGCCCCTAGATAACAGCGTTATGCCTTGTGATTGTGAATTAAGAATCAGCTTGAGAAGTAAAGGTATACTTGAAAAGGTGATAAAATCAGGGTATCATTGAAGGAATGTGAAGAAATGGAATGAAAAGTATGGTTTAGGATTTGGCTATTGGTGCAAAACGGTCATACTGCAATCAGTAGCTATAGAGCAGGCTATATTTGTAAATTTAATCCCCAATTTAGCTTTACACATCTTGATTTAAGCTCATTGTACCTGGTTTTAAAATTTGAGTGCATGATGTTCTTTTTTTCAGAATTTGTTCCAACATGGGCTTACATGAAATGGGCCAGACTTGTAAATTGGCCCAGTTGGGAGTTGTTTGAGCAAGTTTGGACCTCAGGTCGTTGGGCCTGGGATGTTGAACCCAATGATTTGGCCCGGATCCACTAGAATGATAGTTAACTATTATGTTTATTTCCATTCTTATGATAGTAATACCTTAATCAATCTGCCTCTTTTCAATTTGTTAAAATGTTGGTTTGAACAAGTAATTACTTAGTATATGCTTCATCACGATTTTCCATCATCAATCCAAGCACGTGAAACCATTTTGATGCGTTAATTTCTTTGGGCAGTGTAAAATGATTAACTCTCTGATTCAACAATTCTTTCCATAATCCATGGCCTTACAACAAATCTCAATAGTAGTTTAGGAAAATAATTAAATATCATAGTTTGCTTTAGGCATGACTAATAAATTATCGTGGCCATGGGTACGTTTCCCGTGGCATGGTCGCGATACATAATTTTATTTCGGGTGTGCATTTCATGCAACTCGACCACAACTTCAAATAATAATAAAAATAAACATGTTGTAAATCGCGGGTGCATTTCATGTGGCGCGATTCGCAATATGTACAAAAACAAATGAGTGCGCGATATCGCGACTTGTTCAAATAAATCCCATAAATACTAAAAACGGCCAAATAATTAATTAAAAGCGGTTAGAAAGTAAAAATGCACAATAGATTTTAAACATCTAATAAATCAGATAATTAGGCCAATTATTAATAGTTGAGCGACCGTGCTAAAACCACGGAACTCGGGGAGTGCCTCACACTTTCTCCCGAGTAAACAGAATTCCTTACCAGGTATTCTTTGTTCGCGGACCAAAAATAGAGTCAATTTCCTCGATTTGGGATTTTAAAATAAACCGGTGACTTGAGACACCATAATAATTATTCCAAGTGGCGACTCTAATTAAATGAATAATCCTATTTCAAATAATGTCACTTTAATTGGAAAAACTCTCTATCCCCTCGGAAAAAAAGGAAGTGTGACAATGTTATAACAATCATTGATTGTGTAATGATCCGACCATTCGTTTTGAGTATTTTTGCCCCCAATTAATTATTGCCTCCTCTATGTTACTTTATGGTTATGTGATTTGCCGGTGGTGTTTGGTTATAGTTTCAGGCAAGTTTCGGAGTGAAATGTGACATATAGTCCCAAAGGGGGACTTTAAGTTGAAAGAGTTGATCATAATTTGACTTTTGTGTAGATGACTCTGGAATGGAGTTTTGACGGTTCCAATAGCTTCGTACGGTGATTTTACACTTAGGAGCGTGTTTGGATGTTGATTTGGAGGTTCGTACGTCGTTTCAGCGTGAATTGACGAAAGTTAGAAAATTTAATATTTGGAAGGTTGGAAAGTTTGACCGGGAGTTGACTTTATTGATATCGGGGTCGTATTTCGATTTCGAAAGTTGGAATAGGTCCATCATGTCATTTATGACTTGTGTGCATAATTTGAAGCCAATCGGAGTTGTTTTGAATGAATCGACATTAGTTTTGCAATTCGGAAGTTCATAAATTCCTTACGCTTAAATCAATACATGATTCGTTGTTCTAGTATTGTTTGATGTGATTTGACGCTTACATCGTGTTCGTATGAGGTTTTAGGACTTGTTGGTATGTTTGATTGAGGTCCCGGGGGCCTCGGGTGTAATTCAAACCATGTTTGACGCATTTCGGAACCTTGAAGAATTGCTGAAGCTGCCGAATTTTCTGATGTCTGGTTTCCTTCTTCGTGTTCGCGAGAGAGGTCTCGCATTCGCGAAGGGTATCTGGGAGGCATGTGAGGTTTGTTCTTCACGTTCGCGAAGATGTCCACGCGTTCACAAAGGTATAAGGTGTTATTCACCGCATTCGCGTATCGCGTAGGCCTGGGCTCAGTGTTAGTCGCATTCGTGTGGAGGGGCCTCGCTTTCTTGAAGAGGGATTTGACAACTTAGTATTTTAGGGTGGGGGCAGAATTACCCCTAGGATTGGTGTTGTTTGTGATAACTCTGATGTGTGAAAGCCGTGTACGCAAGGTGACGAGTGTGTACATGGGCTAAACGTGAAAATTACCGGTTTTAGCTATGTCGATTCCTTTCATGCCTTAATTGAGTTATCTTATTTTCACATGTTCTACTTGTCTTATCTCTTACTTGCTAATTGCTCTACATGTTTAATTGAAGTTCTTGTTTCCTTTATTTTGTATTCATTATTTAACCGTTGAACTCTTTACTTGAACTTGTCATTCTTGGAATATCTTGTTGTTGAAATTGATATTGAGTTATAAGGGTCGTGATTCACATTGAGGCAAAGTATTAAGTGGTGAAATACTATTATGTTGAGTCATTCACTTCCGGTTGTTATTGTTGAGACTCTTGTGTACATTGTGGTTGAGCCATGAACTCTCTATTGTGAAAATACTATTATTGTCGATTTCTTTGGCAAGTTGTGATATTAGGCACTTGAGGTGCGATTTGTGTTACATTGTGATATTGATACGCATGCAGTGATATAAGGTTTTGAGGTTGAAATTCATGTGATAAGATAAGGTGGGATTGATACGCGTGACCAGTAAGGGAATTACTAGAAGTCATGCGGTGTGATAAAGTGGGCTAAAACGTGGAATGCTATATCGGGAAAAATAATTTTCAAAATTAAATGCAAAGCTCCCGCGGTGATATAACGAAAGGTTGAGAATTATTGTTGTGATTTGAGACTACGAGGTGATACCTCGATAATGACTATTGTTGGTACTTCTCAATTACTTCACTTGTGTTTGGTTGTTTTGTTTCCTTGACTTACATTTCTTGTTTTCTTCCATGATGCATTATTTACCTTGATTCTGTGTAGTTAATTTGTCATATTCCTTACTCGTTTCGTTTCCATTATTATTATTATTATTATTATTATTATTGCACCGTTAAATTATTAGTCCTGATTCTTATTTATTCGAGTAAGGCTTTGGCCTCATGACCTCATTACTACTCTACCGAGGTTAGGCTTGACACTTACTGGGTATCGTTGTGGTATACTCATGCTACGCTTCTGCACATCTTTTGTACAGATCCAGGTACCTCCTACCAATCGAGGCATCAATAAGCTATGTTCGTACTTGGAGTCTTTAAGATACACCTGTCGGCGTCCGCATGCCTCAGAGTCACATTCTATCTATTTCTATGTTTTTCCTCTTTTTATTAGATACCGTTGTATAGGGATGACTATGATACCGTTGTATATCTTGTGACTCGATATCACCAAATTTTGGGGAAATTGTATATGTTGAGCAGCAGATTTTATTTTATATAGTTGCAGAGTATTTAAGAGCTTATTTGATATTTTAATTATTTCCACATGTTTGTTAGGCTTACCTAGTCTTTGAGACTAGGTGCCGTCATGACATCCTACGGAGGAAAATTGAGGTCGTGACAGATCGAATAGTAACAACATATACAAATTAAAGGTACTTTATGTACCCTCACTTCAGTATTAATTACAAAATTGAGAGTTTGGAAACTAAATATATCTCCTAAAGTTATGCAAGCCTGTTTTTTATCTTCTAATTGAACTCTGTAATATATGTGATGGAGATAACAATTGAATTTTTTCTCTGATGGAGCAACCTGCAAAATTTCAAAGCAGGATTCAAACACCAAAACTCTGATGGAGCAACTTGCAAAATTTCAAACAGGCTTCAAACACCAAAAGATGTAAATGCTTGTTTGAAAAACTCGAGAGACAAAGTAGAAGCACAAAAAGGACTTTTGAGATTCCATTGAGGCTGGAAAAAGAGGTTAACACACATGTAATAATGTATGTTTGGCAGGTGAATATTTTCTTCAACTGATTAACTAAGTTTTTCAACTTGGGACAACTTATTCTTCCATTCCAACAATACCAAAAAAATAAAATAATAATAATCAGATAGCTCCCAGTTCTCCAAAAGTTTTTCAAGACCCCAACTCCCATAATTAGCAAATCAAACTGCTAACTCTTGTTCGCAGTCCTCTTTCCTCACCACTCACTCCCTAGAAACCAGTTTATTAAAATAACAAATATTATGCTTTTAGTACTTGTGTGAACAACGAGATCTGATCCGCAAAAAGGGCATGGTAAAGTAGACATGAATAGAACCCGATACCATTAGCAATTTTCTCTTCTTCCTTCCTTTGCTAGCGGAATTGAAACTCTAACATGTAGAAGAGAAAACATCAGAAAATGACGGCACCTTTTCAGCAATGAAGGTTGAGTGTTAATTAAGAAGGGTACCACGTAAAGAGGAGGGAGAAAGAGAACATAGGGGAAACAAAGAAAATAACCAAGATAAAACATTGTCCCTCAGTTTTTGACATCTTTTAATGTATATGAGGACCACAACCGAAAACTTATCAATGATGACAGAGCTTTAAATAAGAATCCCTCATCAATCTAGATGTTTATTTGTGTGCAAGTGTGAGATTTGAATTTAGCTCTTTGCACTTTTATAGCTCTGCAACATAATTTTTATGCCAAATGCACGTAGTAAAATAAGCTATGTAAACACTATGCTTTAAGCTTCATAGTTATATTTTTTTTGTTGAATACGTGTAAAACTCTGTTTTGACTCACACATACATTTGCCTTACTTCTAAGTAAAACATATAAGTATTAACTAAGAGATTGCCTTGTGGAGAACTGTTTGTTCTTTATATACCCACTACTCTTTCTAAGTTTTAACTAATAGACATCCTCCTTTTTTTTCACCTGGTTTTAAATTACATACTTACTGCTATAAGACTGAAAGAAAGGTTCAAGGCCAAAAAGCTCTAATCCCTTCTACCTGAGGATATCAAGCATTTAACGGGATTAGAGGAAAAATGAGCAACATTGTCAAGTCAATACGTTTATTGAGGAACAAAGATTCACAAGATATAAAAAGATTACTAAATATCCACATTTGAAACATTAAGTGATTGCAAAAAGGTGCATTCTTTATCTTCCATGAAAGAAACTTATTGCATATCGATGCATCCACTCTGAAGATTAATCATCTTAGTTGCTTATGCTCTCTTGAGCTTCCCCCCTCCCCCCCC
>AWOL01S0087017.1:8303-19365 GCA_000715115.1 Nicotiana otophora
GAGTTCTTCTATACAGAATTCTTCCGCTTTGAAAGAAATGGTTGGCTAATCTTCGAAGCGTGCGCTTCAGAGTATGGGTAGAGTGCTCTGGATATTCTTCTTTTGCCAAATATTCCTTGATGTCGTGGAACCACGGATTTCCATCGCTCTCTTCTTCAATATGAGCACAACAAGCTGGCTGTTTATGAATTCCTATTGGGACAGGATCGATGAAGTTCTTGTCTTGGTGTTATATCATGTAAGATAGAGTGGCCACTGCATCTGCAGGCCTCACACATGCGGGCTCGCAGGTGCGGCCAAATCCTTCGCGCCTGCGCTCCAGCCTGGCCTCACATTTTTTCCGCATCTGCGCAGAAAATTCTCGCGCCTGCAAAAACGCACCTGCGCTTTTCCTCCGCTTCTGCGAAGCCTGCCCAGCATCTCCCTTTCCGCATCTGCGCCCTAGGTTTCACACCTACGGGCTCGCAGATGCGACCTCCAACTCGCACCTACGCAACCTGCCTAGCTCAGCATTGCCCGCACCTGCGAACTCCCCACACGCACCAGCGGCCTCGCACTTGTGACTCTTTATTCCACAGGTGCGAAAATAGTAGTAGCAGCAGCTTCAACTGCATTTTCCAACTTCGACAAATCCGTTAACCACCCAGAATCACCCCGAGGCCCTCATCAATTCATCAAATTACCCTCGGATTCAAGCCTAAGAACTTTTAAATTTCCAAATTCGGCAACCGATGCCGAATCCAACCAAACCACGTCTGAATGACCTCAAATTGTGCACACACATCACAAATGACACTGCGAACCTACTCCAACTTCCGAAATTCCATTCCGACCCCGATATCAAAATTTTCCACTGCCGACCGAAGTCGCCAAATTCCAATTTCGCCAATTCAAGTCTAATTCTACCACGGACCTCCAAATCACATTCCGGACGCACTCCTACATCCAAAATCACCTAACGGAGCTAACGGAACCATCAAAATTTAAATTCGATATCGTTTACATATAGGTCAGCATCCAGTTATCTTTTTCAACTTAAGTTTCTACTTAAGAGACTAAGTGTCTCAACTCACTCTGAAACCACTCCGGTCCCAAACCAACTAACTCGATATAACATAATATAGATGAATAACACAAAAAGAAGTATAAATGGGAAAAACGGGGCTATAACTCTTGAAACGACCGGCCGGGTCGTTACAAAATCTCTATAGCCTGCAATAATCCACCGGGTTTCTGATGCTCAATCTTAACGTGCTGATAATTAGGGCATTGAGCAACAAACTCTGCTATATCCTTCTTTATTCCGTCCCACCAGTACTTTCCCCTGATATCATGATACATCTTCGTCACTCCTAGATGAATGGAATAACGAGAATAGTGAGCTTCTCCCATAACCTGCTGGCGCAACCCTGCCACATTAGGAACACATAATTGACCTCTATATCTGAGGAATCCATCTCCTATAATCTCAAATCGTGTATTATCCTTTTTAGGGGATATATCTCTGTAATGAGATAGCATAAGATCCTCATACTGGTGTTCCTTCACTTCAGTTACTAAAGAGGATATTGTCGTGTCCTGAATAGTAACTCTGGTATCACCTGAGTCCAGTAATCGAACTCGAAGACTAGCTAGCTGATGAATCTCATGGGCTATCCCACACTTCTCTGTCTGTAAATATGACAGGTTACCCATAGATCTACGGCTGAGGGCGTCGGCTACTACATTCGCCTTGCCCGGATGGTATAAAATATCAACGCCATAGTCTTTCAGTAGCTCCAACCATCTCCTTTGGCGTAAATTCAATTCCTTTTGATTAAAGATATATTGAAGGCTCTTATGATCCATATAGATATTAACATGAATGACATACAAATAGTTCCTCCACATCTTTAGTGCATGAATCACCGCGGCTAACTCTAAATCGTGGGTCGGATAATTCTTCTCGTGCTTTCTTAGTTGTCTTTAAACATAAGCAATTACTTTTCACGGCTCACGGCCGTTCTGCCACTTGTTGCATTAATACATGGCTTATCTCATTGCTCACAAATACTGGAATTTCCTGTAACTCATATGATCTCAAATATCATCTTTTGATTTATTTTCTTCCCGTTCATTAGCCACGATAGGTGCCAGTTTCCTATGGAGTGCATACAATGTTGTTGTGAGACTTTTGTTACAAGACCATTTCTTCCTTATATCACTATGTTTAAGTTGAAGTCTTCTTCCTTATTCCCTCAACTAGTCTTTATTTGTAGTACTTAAGAGATACCCTTTGACTCCTGTAAAGTTATGAGCTTGTTATATTGTATACCCGAAGGAATTTTCGATGTTCTTACTCGCCTACAAATATCCTTAGTTATATACCTCTGTGCCCTTGTGCTCGTAGGGTTACTTCTAAACTCAAATTTGATTATCTCCTTAGTGGAATTCTATCTTATTTCCGTAACACTTATACGGTACCTTTAATTACTCCAACTCCTATCTGAATATTTCTCAAGGGTTACCACGTCATATCTGCAAGACTGAATTCACTACGTCTATCTTGCACGATCTATTTATTTATCCCTGACCTCTTGTGTAGCCATAACTAGGCTCTTCCTGAATCAACTACAGACTACTCGTTAGTCCATTCTCATATCTATATTCTGCGTAACCCCTCTTGGGTTATGTCCTTTGTCTTAACTTACCTCTCGCACGGGCTCCTTATGTATCAAGTGTTCATTCTCACTTATTTATCAATTTCATCGGGTGCGGAACCCTTAATGCTTCTCCTCAGTGTCATGCTTGCATAATGTTTTGGAGTCATATCATATCTGTAGGATCTGAATAGATGCAATCTCATTCCTTTCACCTTTTTACCGTATTCTTCCTTTACTATTCCATAATTACCTCTTCATCTTTGGCATTTTTTTCCACATCTTCACTGATATCTTACTCGCCTTGCGGTAACCCTTCTATACCGGGGATAATTGAATTTCTTACGCACAAGGGTGACACTAAGTGTAACTGGAACACTTAGTCTCTTAAGCTTAACTTGGCTCACAGTGCTCACTTTAGGGAAGCGTCTTCCTGAATGACCTTTAAAGGTTATTCTTCTGTTGTCCATTCTATTATCGCCGGAACGTTATATCTAAAAGTCTCATGATGCCGGCTATTGTCAAATCATTCGTTCCCTAATTCATATTCATTTTATCTTGTTCACCAGCTCATACTAATTTCTGTTACTCCGGGGTCTAACATTTCCTTATGATAATCACGTTGGAGTCACCAACTTATTTCTTGAAAGAAGGATATGACTTTATGGATTATATTCTTCTATTGTTTCAAGGCATGTCTCTTCTTGTCTTTTTCTTCACTTGACAATAGACTCTATCATCGTGTCATATTTTGATTTACCGTTATCACCCATATATCACATCTTACTCATGATGCTTCATTTACTCTCTTCTTATTCTCCGGATAATATTTTTGTCTATCACTTTATTCTGAAAACTTCAACAAAATGTTCTTTCACTTTTAGCTCCCCTTGCTTCATCTCACTGGCTCTTCGGAATGCCTAACATTCTCTCTTTTTTTTTTACTCAGGGCTGGAGTCATACTAAGGTAAATATTTATCCCTTCTAGGATTCCACTTCCTATCTTCTAAAATTTCTGAACATTCTAGTATTCATATCTGACTGTACTATTCTATAGTTCACCATCTGGGTGTCTCACAAGGAGATCTATTACCACATTTGCACTATCTTCGGAGATGTTAGCTAATGATAACAATTCATCCATTATTTTTTTGGGTTACTCTAACCCCAGTTGGATCTTGATATCTTATCCTTCTCTTAAACTATATCTGCTGGCTCCCATAGGGCATAATTAAGATGAGTGTGGCCAATTGTATATAACTCTATTACTGTTGAAAGTAACTCATAATGCTGGTGTTTCTCTGCCTGAATTGTAAATACAGATACTCTTCACTAACTGGGTACCTCGTATCCTTCTTCACCTAGCTTCCTTTACTTGTTAAAACTTGTATCTACCTTCTGATTCTCTTGTTTCATTTTACCGTAGGGGTAGATAGATATTCATGCCTTAAGACTCCTTATCAAGAAGCTCACACGTCGTAGTACACATATAATCTACTGAATGCCTTACATTTACTCATCATAAGCATGATGCAAAATCGAGTTCCTCTTACTCAACTCTTCCACAACCGCATTCAATCTCTTACCAACTGTCTTTCTGGATGTAGATGTCATTGTATAACGAATAAAATAGAATTTAGGAGTTTGCATTTCTTACAACTGAGCTCTACCACACGATCTAGAGTAAGAAGAAAGAGTGACAATCCTAAATGCCCTGTAACCTCCTGCTTATAAGTGTGGTGTACAACATATCCATAAACAAGACTCTACTAGACACGGCTTGTAGACTCCCTAGAATATAACTGCTCTGATACCACTTCTGTTACGACCCAAACCGATAGGCCGCGACTAGCACCCAATACCTTACTCAACTGAATACAAACGTAACATATCTTTCAAATCATACTATCACAGGTAAGTGAGCCGGAGACACTTTCGTGAGATTAGTAAAATAACACCTGAAGAAATACTCAATATAGTGTGACCCAACTTGATATACTAACTTATTCATATGACGTACTGGCCTATAAGGCCGACATGATCCTTAATATAATCAAAACATAGACCGACAAGGCCATACCAGTATCTGTATACATGACATTTGTCTACAAGCCTCTAAGAGTACATAGATATCATAAAGGTCGGGACAGGGCCCCGCCATACCAATCAATATATATTCAAATCATACTGACCAAATAGGCAACTCCGGAGCAAGTGGAGTGCACAAACACCTCTTACTGAGCTGATAGCCTATTAGGAGAACTCTCAACCTGTCTATCGGGACCTGCGGGCATGAAACGCAGCGTCCCAGGCAAAAGGGACGTCAGTACAAATAAAGTACCGAGTATGTAAGGCATGACAATACTATATAAAAGACATGAAAGAAGCATGGAGTAAAGAACTCAACATGTAATTCTGAATAGCTCTGTGAATCATGAAAATATTATAATATCATGCATGCGTGTATAAATACCATACCATGCATAGGTATATACGTACATAATATCATCAAGCCTCTGAGGGCATCCCATCATATCATCTCAGCCACTGTGGGCGAGATCATCAACGTATACGCGCTGATCAGGTGGTGGTGCGTATATAACGCCATAACCTTTTCCCATATCCCATATACATATAATATACGCGTATATAACGCCATCTGGTCATGGATCAATATACATGTATAAATGAATGCAATGCATAATGAAGTAAGTCAATAAAATCTCTTGGAATGTCATAAGATCAATATGCCTTCGGATAAACTTTAGCAACTTATGTATTTTTTTAAGACCCATGAACAGAAGATATAATAAGAGGACACATGAGGAATCAAGAACATAGGCACCCCTATTATTTCAATGAATAGAGTTATTTATGAAAGTTCAGCATTTGCACGTTTCGTTTGTTTCATATGGATCATGCCAAAAGAGAAGAATGGATAGCCTTAGCATACCTCAAGTTGTCCATGTAACTCAACAACAAGCTTATGACAACTAGCGCACCAACTCTATAACAAAGAAACACGTGTACAACTTAGATGGCGGTGGTATATCATGTATCTCAAATGATAACTCGATTCTAAAATAAAACGGGCAACATTTCCACTGATTTCACTACTCCCTCAAGCCTACTATAGGCGAGATACAAACACAATACAATCAACAACTCAAAAACAACCCAACTACAATTCGAGACCTTCAATACAACAAAATCCCCAAATATACCATAACATACCCAATCAATAAGTTATCAATTAATCAGAAATTACAACAACGAGCGACCAACCTACTACCCTACCACATGCGGCGTTTCTCCAGGCCCTTCTTCCGTCTAAACTCCATAAATCAGCAGCACAATAAGCCAACACGAGTGGACTACAAAACAGTCCACTAAAAGTGAAATAAATTGAACTCACGGCTTCCGATCACCGTCCCGTGAGTTTTAAATATTAGGAAAAGAATTTATCAACCTTCCTCGATATTTTAAAGCTTAAATACAGAAATTAGGAATTTTATTAACTATTAAATACATTCCAAAACTCAAACTACAAAGAAAAAGAGAGGCGATATAGCGATACTTACATCGTAGGGATCGTTCTGATGTTATCGCTTCTCGATTTCGTACCCGGGATGTTAGTATTCTTTGAAACACTATTAGAGAGCTCAAGGATAGGTTCTATGGTGTTCTATGGTCGGGTTCTATGTGAAAATGAAGAGAGAGACAAGTTAAGACATATATATCAACTTTTGAAAAGTCAAAGAGGTTCTAGCTTGGCATCCTCTCATTCGCCCATCTTCCTACGCTTATATCTTTTTTTTCGAATGTCGTATGAACAAACGGTTAATAGTGTTAGAAACTATATTCCAAGACCTTCAATTTGGTATATAATATGTCCCAAAAAACCTCATATAGCACACGAAATTTATTTCTCAAATAGCTCTGTTACAAGGCAAATCCTTGGTCGGTTTTTCCGTAACTTTAATCCGATTTTTCCCAAACTTCATATTTTCTATCCAAATATCATATATAGCCATATTATGACTTTAAAATCATTTAAATCATGATTAACAAGTCTCATATTCATTACGTCACCTTGGGACGTACACGGTGTAACATGAATATTGGCGGTATTAGGTATACATACCCTGCTCATCAGATATTTATTGTATTTGGTACCATCGATAGTATGTTTTTGAAAATCGTGTCATATTTATAGATATTTGATTATCAACAAATATTTTAGAAGCCACTTACCTTTAGAATTATTTCAACTCTTCACTTCATATACTTTACAATATATCAAAATTTAACGCTTAAGAAATTTATGAAAATACTATTGTAATTTGCTAGTTCTCCTGAGAATATTTAAGGAATAGATCGATGTTTAAAATAGCTAATAATATTTGGAAAAGTATGCCTCACAAGCATTTTTGGAACTCATGTAGAACGAAGTTGTATCTTTAATTCTTGATTGTGATTACAGGACAAATGTTGGTAGGGATAAGCAGGCAAAACCTCCTATAAATATGTTTCCTTTTTTCTATTCCATTAACATGAATTGATTGCCTTATTTCTCTAGATAGGCAAAAGCTGAGACGGTAGCCTTTGATAGATATAAACAAACTCAACTGCGATATACTCTTTGTTTTTAACAAGCAATACATTAACCATAATATCAATAAAGTCAAAAAATAATTTTTTTACTTTCGAAAATTACTAAACAACAACAATAACAACAACCCAGTATAATCTCACTACTGGGGTCTGGGGAGGGTAATGTGTATGCAGACCTTATCTCTACCCAGTGGTAGAGAGGCTGTTTCCGATATCATCGGATCCCCCCTCCAAGAACTCCCCACCTTGCTCTTGGGGTGACTCAAACTCACAACCTTTTGGTTAGAAGTGGATGGTGCTTACTGCTAGAGCAACCCACTCTTGTCTCAAAATTACTAAACTATGAGTTAATTTGTCAGAAATTACAACTTAAGGAAAGGTCAAACTTAAGTGACATGTCATAGCCACATCTACATTGAACCATAGTAGGAGCACTGTTTTAAAAGGCGTGGGCGTAAAGCGAGCCGTTTTATATATGTATGCCTCAGCGAGGCGTAAGTCCCGAGGCACGGGGCGTAAGCCCCATAGGTATTTTATTTTTAATATTTTATAAAATAATATAATGACAGTAAATATTGATAAATAGGTAAAATTGCATAAAAATTGAAAACTAAATAAAAAAATATATATATATATGTGTGTGTGTGTGTGTGAGATCCATCCCCACAAAAAACTAGTCAAAATAATCTATTATACGTTACTTACAAGCACAAGTAACTTGAGTCTAAAAGAATAAAGTTTGCTACATGAATGAACAAAAATGATGATTAACGTGCAATTTGAACTTTGAACTTGCTGCTATGAAGGAAAATAAAACTCTCTTTGTATTTGTAAAAAAAATTAAATATTCATTGCTTTTGAGAGATATTAGCAGACTAGCGGATAAGATAAAAAATTGGGAAAGACCATTAATTAGAGCTTCAATCAATAAAAAAAGGTTTTTACTTTTAAAATTTAATACTTTTGAGTTCCTTTTTAAACCTTTTGAATAATTACTAAACTGACTTTTGAGAATTTGGGTATCATATGAAAGACTTATTCAACAAATTTTGTTTTAATTTGAAAAAGTCTCTTGGACTTACTCCTCACTAAAAAACCGCGCCTCGAACGCCGGGGCGTACGCCTTTTGAGATTTTCGCTCCACACCATCATCCCGGGGTGTTTTTGGTACGCCTCGTCCCGGGGCGAGCCCCGAAAACGTCTTTTAGAACAATGAGTAGGAGTATTATAGACAATTCCCAATTCCATGATAAACATAAACAGAGAACAATATATATCAACAAATGGGATCATATCTAAGCGATATTAGAATTGCGAGAACGCCTAGAGTTTCTCGTATTTTACACCTTCTCTTTTGCTGCAATTTTTTGCCGCGATGGGGATCGGTTGGTGAGGTCTTCGTGCAAGCCAAGACAACCGCGAAGAAAGCTTTCTTTCTTCTCCTACAATATAATCTGTCTCTACAACTTGTGAATCATGGAAATTTGCTTGGCATTAAGCTGGTCGAAGTCACTTATTATTGTGCCCCGGAGGAACCTCTCAATGAGACAAGACTCGATTATCGATTACCATTCCACTGAGAGCGTGAATGAGCCTAATGAAAGAAGATGGGATCCATATGACTTGGAATGAAATTTATGGGTTCATAATTCTATTCCTTTTAACTTATTAGATCCTAAATTAGTGATTTGTAATTTTAAGAAAAATACAAGTTTGAACCAAAGTTATTGGGTTCGATAAACCCGTAGCCGAAGAGCTTGCTCCGCCCCCGATTCCGCCAGTGCCAGCGCTGAATCCATGCGGTGCTTGCCGAGTCCTCAAGTTCCACAGTATGGACACAGTGTCAAAAATGCTAATAGTGGCATGGACATACGATCAAAAGTGCTGACGTGGCAATGACATGTCATTTCCGGTGCGTTGTATTTTCTGGGAACTTAACACAGTTCAGGGACATTTAATAATGTTGTGACCACACCATATTATGGCCAAAATGAAATTAACCCAAACAATATTCCACAGGTTCTATTATGAAATTCTCGTCTTAAACCAGATTTTTTAATGATGCCATCGTCTCTCAAGCATCAGTTTGATGGGTTCACGATTCATTAATTATTTAATTTATTGAATTTTCGTCATTTTATTGATCACCCCATTTTCACTGGATAATGGTTTCCCATGCAGTTCCTCTATAACTGTTCCACAATACAAGCATCTGCCAATTTCTAGCAAACATCATTTAGGATCAAGTAGCTAAAGTAATGCGAGGCCCTCCACCGGAAGCAACTGTATTTTCATTGGAAGAAAAATCATTTGTTGAGTTTTAAGGCGAAATGGCTTCCTGCCACTTAGACTTGTAGGGCATTTAAAAGCCGATACATGAACTTTAAACGTTTCCATTTGAACACTCGAACTAATGATTTCCTTAACTAATAAACGCATTTGACCGTTGACCATGCCTATGTGACAAATGTGATGTGGACAAAATGCGTATTAATCACGCAGAAAATGCGCGTGAATGCAATAATCTGATTAAAGAAAATACTTTATCTATAGGAAAAAAAATTAAAAAATGAAAAAGAAAAGGAAAAAAATGACCCCTAGCGTGTCAGTACTCATTTTGCCTTCTTGCTTCTCTTCAACTTAAGCGAGGTGAGAGAGAGAGCATCAGATAGTTTAATTCCGGTTAAATTTGATATGAAGATTGTGTAGTTTTACTTATATCTTATGATTTTGGAGTTTCTAGAAAAAATGGGGTTATATGATTGGTTGCTGGCGAAGTGGAGGTGGCAGCCATTGGAGTTTTCTGGTGGTCAAAAAGCACTCACCACTTTAAACCACCGATGGTCTGAAGAAAAGCCTATCATCTAATTCATCTTCGTCAAAACACAAAAAAGGGCGGATATTTGCAATAGTATCGGGCGGCCTCCATTGTCTCAAAACCATGGATTCATATTGATTTTTTCTGAAATTCCAAAATTAATTTTTTTATTCTAGTCTAACCATGAGTATAGTAGTGTTGTGAATCTGATTTAGAAATAAGAGAGAGAAATAACACCGAAGAAAAAGAGAAAGAAGAAGAATCAAAATAAGGAAAGGAATGGAGGTGGATGAACAGAGAAGAAGGGAGATAGGTGGGTACGGGTTATTGGGGTAGTAGAGAGTATCAAATCTTTTTCCTCTCTTTCTTTTTTCTTTTTTTAATTTGTAACTTCTTTTTTGATGATTATTCATTTAAAAATAGGACCCACAAATAACACATGTCAAGTAATAAATAGTCTAGTATATGGCGTGTTGTACATGTCAGCGCAATTGACATACACGCACTACTGGATGTATTTATTAATACTCATTCTATCAAGTTGGAGTGTTCAAATAAAAATATTTCAAGTTCATATATCGGCTTTCAAATGCCCTACAAGTCTAAGTGGCCAGAAAGCCATTCCGCCTTTTATCTAATTAGATAAGAAGTGTGTATGAAAAATGAAGGGAAAAGATTTGGAGGGAAACGAAAAGTATGAAGTGTTTCCTTTACATTACACTTTATCCCTCGTCGAGAAATGGAAAGAAAATCTATGTGCTTATATAGAGAAGCACATCTTCTAGCTCTTAAAGAATCAAGAAGAAGTGGTGCCTCGCGCCGTCGTTGTCGTTGTCGTCGTCGTCGTCGCTCGTTGGCTCGCTCGGCTCGGCTAGTTGGGACTACTACTGCTGCAATGGTGTCACGACCCAAACACTCCTCAAAATGGCGCCTATCTCAATACTAGGCAAACCGAAAATCTCAATAAACCACAATTTCTCTCAAGATTGAA
>AWOL01S0087019.1:3368-10868 GCA_000715115.1 Nicotiana otophora
TTGTTGTTGTTAGAATGCACTGCACATTTAGCCAGCGAGATGGGAGTGAAATTGTTGTGAGATTAGATGCAATTGACGTATCTAATTGTATACAATATAGATATGTAGGCTCAACTTTTCAGGAGAATGGTATGCTAGATGAAAATACCACGCATAGGATTAAATCGGATGATTGAAATGGAGGAGTGCACATGAGTGTTATGTGCTTGGGAGATACCTACCAAAGTGAGACAATTCTACATAGCGATAGTAAGGCCAACAATGTTGTATGGAAGCGAACATATCCACAATATGAGTATTGCAGAAATGTAAATGTTAAGATAAATGTGGTGTCATACAAGAATGGATAAGATTATAAATGATTACATCCTCCACACTATTACAAGATACAAGTAGAGCATATAGAGAATTTATGAGACATTGTTGCTTGAGATGGTCAGTCCCCAAGGGTGTAGCCAGTGGTCAATGAGGTGGGTTGAGAACCATGAGGTTTCAGGTTCAAATTCCAGGGACAAAATTACATGGTACCTATGCTGGTAAGAGGTACCAGGTATTCCCTGGAATTAGTGGAGGTGCATGCAAAGTTGGTCCGGACACCACAATTATAAGAAAATGTTGCTCGAGATGGTTTGGCAACATGTTACGTAAGCCACCAGATGCATCGACTTTTAGATGTGAAAACATAATGGTTGAAGTTATTAAAAAGGTAGACCCAAATCCACATGAAAAAAAGGTTATCTCAAAGGATTTAGAATATCTCGGAATCCAGGCAGATCTAGCAAAAAATAAAAAACAACGGAAGTTGAAAATCTGTATAGGTGATACCAACTAGAAGACTAGTGCATAGTAGAAGGTCTAACTATATTTGATATATAACCACTAGGGTATATTAGAAAACCTTTATTGTTAGGGTATGTTTGGAAAGCCATCCAGTACTTAGAAAATTTGTTTTAAAATTAAAAAAGAAATTAAAAAGTATAAATTTTAAAAATAAAAATAAAAATAATGGAAATAAAAATAAATAAAGATAATAAATTTTAAAATAAAAACAAAAAGGAAAGAAATTAAAAAGTAACCTTGTAATTACACAATGTAATTACCACCAATTCTTACCTCTCCCTTGAGAATTGGAGAGTGTAATTACACCCAATTTTATGCTGACCAAGTAATTACTTGGCCGTACAAAAATACCAAACTATTTAATTACACCTAAATCCAATTCCTAGGTGGCTTTCCAAACGGGCTCTTAGATAATCCTTAAGTACGGAGTATTGACCCAAACAAACATGTAGGATAGTACAACCGACCCCAACTAGCTTGGGATTGAAGCATAGTTGTATTTTTTGTGAGATCCCATGTTTGACATACATTTTCTTACAAACGTAAGCATTTTACTTTCACAGCTTTCAAAATTTCAAATTCATTTAGCAATTTAAATTTAATCGTTGATATGACATTTTCCAACTTTCAACTACTTTAATATTACTTGAGCAACTTTCAGTATATTTACAATTCAGATTCACATTATATGCTCCTTGCCAATTAAAACTATACTACAACAGCAACATACCCAGTAGTATCCCACACCGTGGGGTCTAGGGGAGGGTAGTGTGTACGCAGACCTTATCCCTACCTTGTGAGGATAGGGAAGATGTTTCCAATAGACCTTCGGCTCAAGAAAGTATAAGCACCACACTAATAAAAATATAGACAAGAAGGGACAGTATCAAAAAGCCATATAAAAGCAGAATAAAAACAAGATAGTAATGTGATCAACAATGAAAGAAAACAACGGATAGTCATAAAAACCTATTACCGACAAAAAGCGAGATTGCGTGCCAATACTACTGTTATGAACACTATAGACTACTTACTCTACTACCCTAATCCTCGACCTCCATACCTTCCTATCCAAGGTCATGTCCTTGGTCAGCTGAAGCTGTGCCATATCTTGCCTAATCACCCTTCCCGACCTCTTATTTGGCCTACCTATGCCTTTCTGTAGGCCCTCCAATGTCAACCTCTCACACATCCTCATCGGGGCGTCTGTGCTCCTCCTCACATGACCAAACTACCTTAGCTGCGCTTCTCGCATCTTGTCCCTCAATAGGGGCCACACCCACCTTGTCGCGAATAACCTTATTTCTGATCTTATCTAACCTGGTGTGCCCGCACATCCATCTCAACATCCTTATCTTTGCTACCTTATCTTCTGGACATGAGCGATCTTGACTGGCCAACACTTAGCCTCATCCAATATCATAGGTCTGACCACCACTCTGTAGAACTTACCCTTAAGTTTCGATGGCACCTTCTTGTCACACAAAATACCAGACGCGAGTTTCCATTTCATTCATCCCGCCCCAATACGATGTGTGACATCTTCATCAATCTCCCCATCCCCCTGAATAATAGACCCAAAGTACTTAAAACTTCCTCTCCTAGGGATGACTTGTGAGTCTAGCCTCACATCCCCTTCCTTTCCTTAAGTCTCGCCACTGAACTTACACTCTAAGTATTCTGCCTTGGTCGTGCTCAACTTGAAACCTTTAGATTCCAAGGTCTGCCTCCATACCTCTAAGTGCGCGTTCACACCGTCTTGCGTCTCGTCAATCAATACAATATCATCTGCAAATATCATGCACCACGCCACTTCCTCTTGGATGTGGCGCATCAGTACGTCCATCACCAGAGCAAACAAAAAAGGGCTGGGTGCCGAGCCCTGATGCAACCCCATCATAACCAGAAAATGGTCCGAGTCACCACCCGCTGTCCTCACTCGAGTCTTTACTCCATCATATATGTCCTTAATCAACCTAATGTAGGCAACAAGTACACCTTTAGCCTCCAAACATCTCTACAAAACCTCCCTCAGAACTTTATCGTACGCTTTTTCTAAGTCGATGAACACCATATGCAAGTTCTTCTTTCTCTCCCTATACTGCTCCATCTATCTCCTAACAAGGTGGATGACTTCTATAGTCGAACGCCCCGGCATAAACCCAAACTGGTTCTCGGAGATGGACACACTCCTCCTCATCCTTAGCTTTACCACTCTCTCCCAAACTTTCATAGTATGGCTAAGCAACTGGATACCCCAGAGTTGTGAAAAACGGTCGCTTCCTCGCTGAAAGCGAGAAGCGAAGCGAGGCGACCCACTCACTATCTGAAGCGTAGCAGGTATGAAAAAGCGGTCGCTTCCCACTAAAAAGCGAGAAGCGACGATGCGAAGCGAGGCGACCCACTCACTATCTGAAGCGTAGCAGGTATGAAAAAGCGGTCGCTTCCCACTAAAAAGCGAGAAGCGACGATGCGAAGCGAGGCGACCCACTCACTATCTGAAGCGTAGCAGGTATGAAAAAGCGGTCGCTTCCCACTAAAAAGCGAGAAGCGACGATGCGAAGCGAGGCGACTGAAGCGAGCGCTTCGCTGTTTTAAAGGGCTGCCTAATTAAAATAGCTGTTCTTTTATTAAAACATATCGACCAACACTCTAGCAGCAACAGAGAAAGAAAGAGGCGATTAGGGTTCCAAGTTTTCTACACTTTTCAACTTCAAAATCATCTCCAGGTATGCGTCCAAATAGTAGTGAAGTGCTGGCGAATTGTTTTCCCCTTCAGTTCTTTCTCATTCTTCTCTTCTTCTTCTTCATTTTCTTGCACTGTTTTTTCGTTTGAAATGCTGCCCATTTTTTACTGGAATGGTATACTGTCCTTCATTTTATTTTTATATTCTTTATTCTTAGTTCTTATTGCCCTTCCCTTCAGTATTTATTTTAATATTTTTTTTTAAATTCTGCTTCGCTTCAAAAAAGCGAACGCTTCGCTTCTCGCTTTAAGCGAAAAAGGGGTTGTCGCTTCTCCTCGCTTCACGCTCTTCACAACACTGTGATACCCCAATAGTTATTGCAATTTTGGATATCACCCTTGTTCTTGTATATAGGAACCATCGTGCTCCACCTCCATTCTTCGGACATCTTCTTCTTTCTAAAAATGACATTAAATAACCTAGTGAACCACTCCAAGCCTGCCTTGCCCGCACTCTTCCAAAATTCCACCGGGATTTCATCCGGCCCGGTCGCTTTGCCCCTACTCATCTTACACGTAGCCCTCTCAACTTCATCAACTCTAATCTGCCTATAATACCCAAAGTCACAACGACTCCCGGAGAGTTCCAAATCACCCAGTTTAATGCTCCTGTCCCCTTCCTCGTTCAAGAGACTATGAAAGTAGGTCTGCCATCTTCGACGGATTAGCCCCTCATCCAACAAAACTCTACCTTCTTCGTCCTTGATGCACTTTACTTGGTCCAAGTCACGCGCCTTCCTTTTTCGCGCCTTGGCTAACCTGAACAACCTATTATCCCCACCTCGGCACTCGAGTTCCTCGTACAAACGACTAAAAGCTGCAGTCTTGGCCGCCGTAACTGCTAGCTTTGCCTCTTTCTTAGCCAACTTATAATGCTCCCTGTTCGCGCTCTTCTCTCCTCGTCTACACTTTCCACTGGCTTCAGATACGCTGTTTTCTTGTTTCCACTTTTCCTTGCACCTCTCCATTCCACCACCAGTCTCCCTTGTGACCACCAGAGTAACCCTTTGAGACCCCTAATACCTCTCTCGCGGCTTTCCTAATGCATTGCGCAGTCGTGGTCCACATATCGCTTGCGTCCCCACTACTCCTCCAAGCCCCCATAGTCAACAGCTTGACCCTCAACTCCTGCGCTTTAGCTTCCGTCAAGGCTCCCCACTTGATCCTATGTTGGCTATACATCGCCCTCTTCCTCCTCTTCCTCGTGATCTCAAGGTCTATGACTAGGAGCCTATGAAGGGTCGAGAGGTACTCATTCGGGATGACCTTGCAATCCATGCAAAGACCTCTATTGAACTTCCTGCAGAGTAAATAATCAATCTGAATCTCGGTCACCGAGCTCCGGAAGGTGACCAAGTGCTCCCTCTTCTTCGGGAAACTCGAGTTTGCTATCACCAAATCAAATGCTCTAGCAAAGTCCAGCAGAGACGTTCCTCCTCCGTTTCTATCTCCAAAGCCAAAGCCACCATGCACATCATCATACCCCCCAGACGTCGCTCTAATATGGCCGTTGAAATACCACGCACCATCACATCCAAGTCCTCCTAGAAACGCCTCTTGACTTTCTCATCCAAGCCTGCTTAAGGTGCGTACGCACTGATTATTGCCAATTAAAACTATGTAACGTAAAATTAAACTATGTAACGTAAAATTGATTGGAGCAGTTCTGGCAACACCAATTGTAAAGAATATTTATACTTATTTTATCCCTGTTAAACCTAAAGCAAGTTTGACAATTTTTCTGCAACTGCTTAAGTTTAAAGATGACTCTTAATAATCATACCATGCGTGGTGAAACTGGAAATGTCTTAACTTAGATACCTCAAATTCTAATACGCAGATGAGAAAGTAAGTTATATCATTGTATCATGTTTGCTTTGTACTTGTTTTTGTACCATCTGGGTACCATTTTAATAAAAGAAGTTACTTATCAAAAAAATATCATTGTATCATGCTTAGAAAGTAAGTTACTTTATCGAAAAAAATTATTGTATCATGTGTTGGAAGTAAACATTCTATATTGCATCATATAGAATATTGATTCTGCAACTCTGCCTCATTCATGCATCACGTCCTGGTGAAGGACGACTTTTCTATTTTCTGAATCTCCCCCATGGTTTTGTTGTCTTTCCTTATTTAAAAAAAGAATCATCTGTATCCAGGAAGCGCCTGGTCTCTTCTTAAGCAAGGCTTGATGTTATTTGAGAAACATCTTCCCGTCAACTCTGTCAGGGCTAATTCCCTTCTACATTTGATGCTCAACCAGTGAGTCAATTGGTAGATTGGTGGCTGGGAAGTGAGCATGAAATACTAGATGGAAGATATTAGGTCTAAAAAACTACTTTTCTCAAGCAAATACTGCAATTGGAAGTGGATATGACATGCTTTTGTTTTCTTTAGTGTTTATTGAGTTTTTTCTAAAAAAACTACTTCCTTTCTCAAGCAAATCTTACAATTGGATCACTTTTAGTTCTGTGAGATGTTTCTTTTTGGCCTTTCCAGTGCTACTGTTACTGAACATGCGAATTTTACCTTTATTGCTAATGTAGTGTGTAATTTCCTTTAGTTTAGTTGTTGAATACTTATTAAATATTTTTGTGCACAGAACCAGGCCGAAGAAAAAGCAAAAGCTGTAGCTAGCAAATTAGAGAATGTATAATATGCCAAAAGAGAAGGTAAAATCTAGTTAGGGATGTGCTATTTTTCTCCTCTTATTACTTCTAGTGCTTTTTGTTAACCGTCAAAAACATTGTGCAGGAATGTCTCTGGCCTTTAAGTTGCCTGCAGAATCTGCATTCGCCCATATGCTACATATTATGTATGTGTGATATAGACAAAGACGAACTGGTGCATGGAAGCGTCTTTTCTTGAACGTATCAGAATGTGATTGTCTCAAATTTTTAGCTGCTATGGTGCAGCAGCTAATGTTGTGTTGTAGGCCTTGCCCCATGTAGTCTTTTGAGGCTTTTCATTTTATGCTAAAGCTTTCTATTTTTATCTTTTATAATATATCTATGTATTTGTAACTGGACATTATATTCAACTTGTAGAAAGTCTCTCAAACTAGGGTATTTCCAGTTTCTAGTTCTCATTTTGGTGTTCCCATCCACTAAAGAGAACTAATAATATGGTGAGCAACGTTTGCCCTATCGTAGTGATGCAGCAACAAGAGAGCAATTGGTACACAACATTTATAAAGCACTTTTAAAGTTACCGGTAAAGTTGTTGTCATGTGACTAGGAGGTCATGGGTTTGAGCCGCAGAAACAGCCTCTTGCAGAAATGCAAGTTAAGGCTGTGTACAATAGACCTTTGTGGTCTGAATCCTGCACATAGCGGAAGCTTAGTATATTGGGCTGTCCTTTTAACTTGGTGCCTGGGTATGAAGTGCTAGGATACAAACTCAGTAGCCATCATTGAGGAAGCAACTAAATCGAATTAGTATACTCTCAAAATGGGTATTGGGACGCCGGGTGAGAAATTAAAAAGAAATTCCAGTAATTCTGTAGAAAGAATCATGGGGTAGCAAAACCTATATGCTCTCTATGCTGCCGTTTGATTGATTACACAAGGAAATCTTAGGTTTTAGGTAAATTTCTGCAATACAAAGCTCAGCATTCTTAATGTATTCTGTGTAATTATATTAATTAATATAAGCTTCAGTTTTTGGCATCAAATTTTGCGTAGTTAATACAGTTTTGGTTTTTTATACTTGGTATTGAACTCACATTACACATTTGTGCGAGAACTTATATTAATGTTACACGTGCTTGATCATTGACATTTTTAGTCTGGTCGTTTTTGAACAGGATGAATGTCATTTTGAGTTTACTAGAACATACTGGAAGTAGATTGGTTAAAACTGAAGTTGATCAACGCCAAGATTAATTTGTACTACACTAAAATCTTTCCTTA
>AWOL01S0087019.1:13368-25115 GCA_000715115.1 Nicotiana otophora
GACGTAAAGACAAAACCAATTACTATAAACATAAGGAAAATAGAGGGAGGGAATAGTTATAACTCATAAGGGGGGAAAAAGAGTCTCGAAAAGAAATACCATGAGCAGTATCGCCTCCAACCTTATTGATGGCCATGAAAATACCAAGAACAATACCAAGGGTACCAAAGACAAGGAGAGAAACGGCAAGAGCGATCTCTTTGATGGGTCCGCGATTGCTGTCGGCGTGAGAACCGTCCATCATCATATCCTCGTCTGAAATCGAGAAAGCATGATCCACGTACGCCATTGAAAGGGTACTTTTTCTTAAAAGGATTTGCTGTAGCTGTTGATGACTTGAGGCTATTAGCTATATGCTATGCTTGACCAAGAAGAAGAAGAAGAAGAAGAAGAAGGGTTAGTGGGAAGACCTTTTCAGCAGGAGGAGAGTTTATTTTTAGGAATACATAGCGTGATGATGCGGTGAAACATAGAAAGAATCAAAAGTTTGGTCCGCGAGCAAACATGGACATTTTCATTTTCTATTTTTTTGGGCAAACAAAAAGTTTCTTCTATTGGGGGAAGGAAAAACAAGAAAACGAAGATTGTGGAATTTAATCACTGATTTATAACCTCTAAGTTTCTTAAATCAAATTATTTTTATAAATGCTTTTTTAAGAAAATACTTTTGGTAAAAAAAAGTAATTATATTTGACTAACTAATTTGAAAAGTACTTTTGAGTCGTTGTTAGTGTTTGATCAAACTCTTAAAAAATACTCGTAAATATATTTTTTTCAAAAAAATATTTTTGAAAAAAAATTACGTTTTTCCATTTCTCCTAAACTGTTTATACTTCTACTTAATTTTTTTCCTTCTAAAAATTCGACTAAACACCTTAATTTTGGAGAAACAATACTTTTGGCCTAAAAGACGCTTAACCAAACAAGCTATTAGATGATTTTACTCAATTCTTGTTTGACAACTTGACTAATTTGGATTATTTTTCTAAAATTTATAGTTATACACACACGTACGGTATTTGTATATATACCGCCTCTAGATAACTATAGTATCAAGCATAGCATGACTGCTAAACAAATAAATATTCAAACAAACAAATAAATAAATAGATAAGCAAATAACAAATCGAGCCAATAGTTGTTGACTTTGTTTTGGTTGCTTGACCATTTGGCTACGGCGCTATGCATCGGATGATTTAGGACACACTGAATTTTCCATGTTTTTGTCCCAATTGTGGATTTTGGTGCCTATGTCCGATGCTTCAATGAACGACCTTAAGGAATTCAGAGTTTCTTTGTTTTTCCCCCTTCGCGCACAAGGACAACTACTCAGTCCATTATCCTTTATTCTAGAAGGATTAATTTGTATACTATAACTGTATATTGACCTTTCAAAGGATTAACTGTATATCCATCAATGTTTGTTTAGAGATTTACATACATACATAAGTCAAATGCAAAAAAAACCACCAATATAATCAAGAAGCATATACAAAGATTGATTACAAAAGCTTGAGACGCAGCCTAAGAATCGAATAAAAAGGAAGTACATAAAGAAAAGTTGTCACCAAGAACAAATGTGGTTGGCTCACCTCAACTGGAATCCAAGAGTGCGTTGAACAAAATCAAGTGTCTCTTACTAGCAGATATAATAACTGATTTGGTGAGCAAAAGCTCAGTAAAAT
Organism: Nicotiana otophora; assembly: GCA_000715115.1. NCBI lineage: Eukaryota > Viridiplantae > Streptophyta > Magnoliopsida > Solanales > Solanaceae > Nicotiana > Nicotiana otophora. Next base: position 15,054 of record AWOL01S0087019.1, read on the forward strand.
CATCCATCCGCTCCCATGTCATACCCCTTGGAGCAAGTTTTTAAAATATTTACATGAAAAATAATTAATGCACCACATATAATCTCAATAAATCATTGCATGTAAAAGAGATATGTAGCCGTCAATCACATTACACATTCATCATAATCATATTATGAGTTTCCGTGGTGAAAACAGTAAACCTTACAATGGACCTCACGAATTAACCACTAGAACTAATAAACATGTATCCAATCATCGCATTAAAGCACAGAAGGCATGAAGTGCAAGCCAACCACATCAATTGATGTACATGAAGCCATGTAAATATTTTTATTTTACAATCCGGGAAAAAACGAAGAAGGAAAATTATACCCCAAACTCTAAATTTGAGTTCCAAATCCCTTCTTTATAATTCTCATAAATTCTCAAGGTGATTAATGCAAACCTAAGCCTACATGCAGGGAATGTGTAGCTTCCTTATGGTCATGTCAAGAAAACACAATGATACCCTAATGATAAATGATACTCCACTTGCTTGGGCCTCCTTTCCAAGGAAATTCTGCAGCAAAATTAAGAATTTTTCACACATCACACGCAACTCGACAATTTTAGCATTTGAAAGGTAATATTGGTAATCCTGTTTCCCAAAATGTTACTACGTCTTTCCCTTTTCAGATAGGCTAGCTCTATGTATATGAGGGCTCTATACATGTAGACTCTATTAAGTTAACCCCCCGCCCCCCAACCCATACACACACCTTCCCCCGGTGTCCCCATTTTCTACTTTATTAGTATAGTATATATTTTTAGCACCTGTTACCCCTTTGGTATATATCACTTACTACAGAACATGTAATACACATATTTTGGTGAAGAAAAAATTCTCTGTTTATGTAATTTGGAATAAATTAAATGATAAAAATAACAACAAAATAATGTTCTATGCATATTTTTGAAGTCCAATAGTAGTATGGGACCCTGGAATTGGACATAATGTTGGTTTGCAGTATGGTCCTCGCAAGCTTTGAGAAATTTGATAGCACTAAATGAGTTTAAAATTAAATTCGTAATGTCACTTCCATAACATGAACAATGGATCTAGTCCCAAGATCCGTAACTTGGATTTACTCAGATTATAGTCGGTTCAAATTTTTCTTGATTTCAATTCGCCTGAATTATAGCTTAGTTCAAATTCTGGAGGTAGATTAGATTTAATATTGTTTACCTGAAAAACGGATAGAGTTGAATTTATACGTAGTTCTAAGGGTACGTAGTATAACTTGACACAAATGGTAAAAGTAAGTAGAAATATCGAATATTGACTGTAAAAAATGAAATACAAACCAAGTTGAATGGAGAATGATTTATGGATAAGCTAGATGAATCAATGTAAAAAGCTCAAAAGAATAATCTCCCAAAATGAGAGTGTCTCAATAGTATATGAGTTATATTGTATGAATGCCTTGATGATTCCCCCCCTTTACAGAAATAATAGCCACCCTTCTTATAGTGAAAGGATCTTACTTTGGATATAATTAAAAATACACAGTGGGGAACCCATGATAGATTAACTTTTCCCTGATTCTCGCCGAGATTCTCTCCCTTAGTGCGGCCGTAACGACTCTTGTCCCTTGGCTCGATCTTGATCGGACTCGATATTGACTTGAGCTCGATATTGACTCGGGGCCCGGTATTAATTTGGGCTCGGTATTGGTCGGTCTCTGGCTCTTAAGCTCGATAACTCCGCTTCACATCATAGTTCGATATTGGCTCGAGCTCGACAATGGCTTCGAGCTCGGAATTCGATTGGTTTCTAAAACACGAGCTCGATGACCTGGCTTCAGATCTCATCATGATATTACGAAAACGCTTCTCGATTCACTATGTTCCAATATTGACTAATCATACGAATATTGAAACCGGTTTGACCGTATAGAGATAGTCCCCTCGTTTCTCGGGAAGAATGTGGCGAGAAACGACATGATTTTTCAACGGCTTGACTAGATATACACTAACGTTTGCATCGAGGCCGACTATTACGTACGTGATAGATGTCCCGTCGGTTCAGTTACTAAAGCATTAAATGCATGTCAGACGACGGTCAGCCACTGCTGAGATTGAACCGCCATTGCCCAATCTATAAATATCCCCTCTCTTCACTGTTTTTCACTTTCAGATCTTCAAATCTGCTAAGTTTCTTTTCGCATCTTTTGAGTTTTTCGTCTGCAAATTTGTGATTTTCACTGCAAATTCCTTATCTAAACACCAAATACTTCTGATCTTCGTCCACAGAATTATAGATGGCAAAAACGTCTGTTCCGCAAAAAGATGCCGCTTCTTCATCTCGACCCGTCGGTGGCGAAGATGTGGAGGAGCCTCGCCCTGAGAAATTCGTTCCAGTGGGGTGTTTAACTGTAGGTGATTTTAAAATTGAAAAGCCTTCTCCGGTACCGGGCCGATGTGAGCCGATGTCGAGGTACCAGTGTTCGATTACCGAGAAAGTTCTCGAGAAAGTCATACAAGAATGTAACTGGGATAATAAGCTCATAGTAGTCCCATCGCCCGACAAATCAATTACCACCCACGTGGAAGGGTTCTTAAGTGTTTACACTTATACTTTCACGTTGGGTCCTCTAAACCCCGTCATCGTCGCCTTTTGTAAAAGGTACGATGTGACCCTTGGCCAAATCCATCCTTCCTTTTGGAGGATAATGATTCTTCTCCGATTTTTCTTAAGCAAGATCGAGGGGCATATCTTTACCCTCGATTACCTTATGCGCCTTTATAGTCCCCGACTTTACCGAGGAGGGTTAATCAAGCTTGCTCGTCGAGCAACCAAAGCGCCATTCTCGAGTATTGATGAGACTTGCTATCAGGGTTGAATGGGCCGTTTTGTCCGAATCAAAACCTCAGACCTGATCCCTGTCGACGACTTGCCGTTTCCTGAGAAATGGAATACGAACCGTGAGTAACCGTTTCCCTTTGTTCGTTTTAATTTTGTGACTGCCTTTCATTTTGTTGATCCATTTTTCTTTTCTTGTCACAGCCGTATCTCGGATGCTAGAACCAATTACGGATCTTAAATAATGGGTTGAAGGTCTGGTGCTGCAGAGACCGTACTCCAAGCGTGCTTGGGTCGAATTATCAAAGGGTTAATGGGAGGCCCGTAGTCATGGTAAGTCTCTTTCTCGATTTGTTTGTTATTTGTTATTTATTTGCTTATTCCCTTTTCTTTTTTTGTAGGACTCGGGAAGGATGTAGACATGAGGCCCCCATCTAGTGATGAAGAGGTTCCTGCCCCGAAGCAGGTTAAAGAAAGGAAGAGAAAAGATGTACCTAGCTCCACGAGCTTGGAAAAGAAAAAACCGGCTAAAAGATCTTGCAAGCCAAAGGGGGGCTCCAGTGTCATGCCTTTGGAAGTGGTCCGCCAATTAAGGGACGAGCCCGAAGAAGGAGAAGAGAATTTAGCCTGTGTACGGGCTAATGTTGTGATTCAACAGTCTTCCGAATTGGTGGAAGCGAATCAGGAAATCCTGACCATAATCCCAGAACAAGAAGAAGCCGAGATTATCCCTTCTCGAGCTAAGATGATTGAAGGGGAGACCGAGGGTAGGACTTCTCGGGTAGTAGAATATATTTTGAGGGATGAGCTCGGGATAGTTGATACTAGTAGATCCCCTCAGATTTTGGATGCCATGATTCGAGAGGTCAACCAAGGTCGATCCTACGAGGGCATTCAGGAGTCGACCGATATCCACGATTTTCTGGAGGGGCTCGAGTCAGCTTCCTCGGAGGAGGTTACCGGTTTTGGTGGAATGCCGATACCCAAGAAAGCATCATGGTCGGGTCCTGCCGAGCCTTCATCATTTCACAAACTGGTGGACCGATTCCCAGCCCCGAGTGTCGATCCTGACCGTATACGGAAGATAGTGCTCTCCGTGCTTGAGGATACCTGAATTGTTTCTCCCCCCGTGGGGATTGAGAGTTACATTCGGTCCTTGGTGACCGAAGAGGATCAATCAGTGATAAATGTGGTATGGCCCGCATGTCTTTTCAACGAGGCCCAACATGCTTTGAATTGGGTAACTCTGATGGCATCTTTGCTGTTTCTTTTATACTTAGAGTTGTAAGTAATTCTAACATTTTTCCTTTTGTTTGTAGGCTTCGGTGTTGCATCACGAGACCTTCCTTCGAATCCGAGAGGAGCACGATGCTGAGGTTCGGAGCCTCGGCAGATTTGACAGCAGCTCGGGAAGAGAACGAGGAGATGGCTGAGCAGGTATTCCGAATTTTACATGATAGTGAAGATGAAAAGGAGATAACCACTAATGATCCGATTCTACAGGTTCGGCAGAGGATTGAGCAGATCTGATGGCTTAACTCACAGGTAGATGGGCTACTGGCCGAGGCAGAAGAATTTAAAAAGAGTGTGGATATCCTTGCCTCGAAAAAGGAAGCCGTTCAAGCTCAGTTGGATTTGTCTGATGCCCAACTTTGATATGCGAAAGAAAATGCCTCGGGGTTGATCGATAAGATGAAAGAGCTTCAACATCGGTTGGATGTCCATTTCTGATAAAGCAGGCTTGGCTAATGAAGTTGAAGTGGCCAGATCTGAGGTGATCGAGGCAAATAAAAGAGCCGATGCTAAAGTGGCTCAGTTCAGGATCAATGTTGATGTTAACCAAGCCAAAGCCAAGAGTATGGTCGAACATGCTAAATGGCAAGCTCGGAGAGAAGCTCTCGAGGAGGTCAGTGCTCAGAGCTTCGATGTTGGGGCCGAGATTAAAGTTGCCAGGGCAGAAGAGAACAAGGCTCGAAGGCTGGCCTTTCCAGAGGAAGACTCCGATAACTCGAGTGAGTCTGAAGGTGAGGAAGATGTCGAGGATACGATCTTTGAGGAGGATCAAGCCATTTAGGACCTTAGGTAGTTGTTGCCTCCGAGGCTGTTTTTGGTTTTTTGCAAAGAACTTCCGAGTTGCCATTGTACAAGATTTGCATATATATAAAACTTTCTTCTTTTGCAGCAAAATAGCCTTTTAAGCTAAATAATTCGAACTTTGAATTACCATTGCCTTCGGGCTTTGTGGGTAGTCCCTTTCGTTTATCGGGCACGAATTGAGGTAGCCTTCAGGCTTAAATGGTTGAATGAATGTTTGTTTGAACTCGAAATAATGAGTAGCCCTTAGGCTTAGTAGTCGAGTGAGTGATTGCTCAAACTTGAAGTTAGAGTAGCCTTTAGGCTTTATAAGGTATCCCTTAGGCTTTATGGCCGAGTGAGTGCTTGCTCGAACTCGAAGTAGGAGTAGCCCTTAGGCTTAATAGTCGAGTGAGTGATTGCTCGAACTCGAAATAATGTATCCTGTAGGCTTNACTTTGAATTACCATTGCCTTCGGGCTTTGTGGGTAGTCCCTTTCGTTTATCGGGCACGAATTGAGGTAGCCTTCAGGCTTAAATGGTTGAATGAATGTTTGTTTGAACTCGAAATAATGAGTAGCCCTTAGGCTTAGTAGTCGAGTGAGTGATTGCTCAAACTTGAAGTTAGAGTAGCCTTTAGGCTTTATAAGGTATCCCTTAGGCTTTATGGCCGAGTGAGTGCTTGCTCGAACTCGAAGTAGGAGTAGCCCTTAGGCTTAATAGTCGAGTGAGTGATTGCTCGAACTCGAAATAATGTAGCCCATAGGCTTAATAGTTGAGTGAGTGATTGCTCGAACTCGAAGTAGGAGTACTCTTAGGCTTAATAGTCGAGTGAGTGATTGCTCGAACTCGAAGTAATGTAGCTCGTGGGCTTAATAGTCGAGTGAGTGATTGCTCAAACTCGAAGTAATGTAGCCCGTAGGCTTTATGGTCGAGTGAGTGATTGCTCGAACTCGAAGTAATGTAGCTCGTAGGCTTAGTAGTCGAGTGTGATTGATCGAACTCGAAGTAATGTAGCTCGTGGGCTTAATAGTCGAGTGAGTGATTGCTCAAACTCGAAGTAATGTAGCCCGTAGGCTTAATGGTCGAGTGAGTGCTTGCTCGAACTCGAAGTAATGTAGCCCATAGGCTTTATGGTCGAGTGAATGCTTGCTCGAACTCGAAGTAATGTAGCCCGTAGGCTTAGTAGTCGAGTGAGTGATTGCTCGAACTCGAAGTAATGTAGCCCGTAGGCTTATGTGGGGCTTGATCTCGTTGATTTTTTGGTTGGCAATCCCAGATTTATGCGGTAATGGTCGGCCTTCAAGCGTGTTTGCATAATAGATCACATAATAGAGGATGGATTCTGAGATATGAGATATCGACAAAGAAGAAATTTCTCTTTATGTCATTATACAAGTGTTCATGTTTTGTACCAGGGGTCGAGCAAACTACACGAGCATGGTTCGTTTTGACTATTTGGCTCTTACAATTTTTCCTATTGAAACCTTGTTGTTGTGAAGTAACTTCCTTGTCTTGAACTTGATAATCGAACTTGAACCATGCTCGTGTGGGGTATTAGAGGTTGATTGTAAAGAGGCCTCGGATACTGTTGAATTGTTCTAAGTTAGCATGATCAATGATTGCCTCATTAAAAACCTTGCCGAAAAACCCATTTGGAACAAAACCGATCGAAGGGAAAAAGAGTGTAACGCGTGCTTTCAGGCCTAAAGTCTCCGAGTTGAGTGATCCATCCATGTTTCTGATCGAACACCTGCAAGGGTTAATTTCGAAATATAAATGAACATAGGAGGGTCGTACCTTAACAGTAGTATCGTTTTAGGTGCGACACGTTACAATTGCTTGGTAGTTTTTTGCCGTTTATTACACCGAGCTTGTAGGATCCTTTTCTGACGATTTCGAGAACCTGATACGGTCCTTCCCAGTTCGGACCTAATTTTCCTTCATTTGAATTTCGGGTGTTGAGGGTGACTTTCCTTAGCACTAAGTCCCCGATTTTAAAATATTGAAAATTGGTTCTTCGATTATAATACCTTTCAATCCGCTATTTTTGGGCGGCTAATCGGACGAGAGCTGCTTCTTGTTTTTCATCCAATAATTCTTGGCTCGTCTTCATCGTCTCTTATTTGATTCATTTGCTGCATATCGAAACTTGATGATAGGTTCTCCGACCTCAACCGGGATAAGAGCTTCGGCTCCATAAACCAACGAGAATGGTGTCGCTCCGATACTCGATTTCGATGTTGTGCGGTATGCCCATAGGACTTCAGGTAGTATTTCTTTCCATTTTCCTTTAGCGTTGGTTAATATTTTCTTAAGATTTTGGATGATGGTTTTGTTGGTCGATTCGTCTTGTCCGTTCTTGCTGGGATGAAAAGGTGTCGATAAGATCCTTTTGATTTTGTGGTCTTCGAGAAATTTGGTTACTTTGCTTCCGATGAATTGTTTTCCATTATCACATACAATCTCGGATGGCATCCCGAACCGACATATGATGTGGTCCCAAATGAAGTCTATCACCTCCTTTTCTCTGACTTTCTCGAAAGCCTATGCTTCAACCCATTTAGAGAAATAATCAGTTAAAAACAAAATAAACTGAGCCTTACATGGGGCTGATGGGAGGGGGCCGACGATGTCCATTCCCCATTTCATGAAAGTCCAAGGAGATAGGACCGAGTAGAGAAGTTCCCAGGGTCGATGAATCATGGGCGCATGTCTTTGGCATTTGTCGCATTTTTGAACGAACTCCCTGGCATCTTTGTCCATATCGATCCATTAATATCCTGCTCTGATTATTTTTTAGACTAATGAATCGACACCGGAATGATTCCCACAAATACCCTCGTAAATCTCACGTAGGATGTAGTCGGTATCTCCCGATCCCAAACATATTGCCAGTGGACCATCGAACATCCTTCTGAACAGCGTCCCATCATTGGATAAGGTGAACTGTGCAACTTTTGTGTGTATATCTCTCAATTCCTTTGGATCCGATGGAAGTTTACCGCTCTTGAAGTATTCTATATATTTGTTTCTCTAATCCCAGGTTAGACTCGTGGAGTTTATCTCGGCATGACCTTCTTCGATTACCAATTTTATGAGTTGTACGATAGTCCCCGAGTTGAGTTCGTCATCCTCGACCAAAGAACCTAAGTTCGCAAGAGCGTCAGCCTCACTGTTCTGTTCTCGAAGCACATGTTGCAAAGTCCATTCCTTAAATCGATGTAGAGTCACTTGTAATTTATCCAAGTACCTCTGCATTCGATTTTCTCAGACTTCGAAAGTCCCGTTGACTTGATTTACCATGAGGAGGGAATCACATTTAGCCTCCACGACCTCCGTTCCCAAGTTTGTAGCTAGTTCGAGACCTGCAATCGCAACCTCATATTCGGCCTCATTATTAGTCAGTTTTGTAGTTTTAATAGACTGTCTAACTATATTACATGTGGGCGATTTTAGTACGATGCCCAGTCCGGACCCCTTTGCGTTTGAGGCTCCGTTCGTAAAGAGGGTCCAGATTCCCGAAGAGGTATCCAATTTTATCAGTAATTCCTTTTCAATTTCGGGTACCAAGGTCGGCGTGAAGTCAGTCACAAAGTTCGCTAAGATCTGAGATTTGATAGCGCTTCGAGGTCGATACTCGATGTCGTACCCGCCGATCTCTATGGCCCATTTGGCCAATCGACCTGAAAGCTCAGGCTTGTGTAGAATATTTCGTAGAGGATAAGTTGTCACAACATGTATTGGATGGCACTGAAAATATGGTTTTAGTTTCCTAGAGGCACTTATTAAAGGAAGCGCTAATGTTTCTACGTGTGGATATCTAGTTTCGGCCTTACCTAAAGTTCGACTGATATAATAAATAGGGAATTGCGTACCTTATTCTTCTCGAACTAGGACTCCACTTACCGCTATCTCTGAAATAGCTAGATACAGGTAGAGCTGTTCGTCTACCTTTGGGGTATGAAGAAATGGAGGGCTCAATAAATACCGTTTTAGCTCTTCCAAAGCTTGCCGACATTTCGGAGTCCATGTAAAATTGATTTTCTCTTTTAAGCAGAGAGAAAAATCGGTGGCTCCTATCCGAGGATCTCGAAATGAATCGTCCCAGGGCGTCTATCCGTCTCGTTAGCCTTTGCACGACCTTTACATTATATACCATTGTGATGTCCTTGATTTGCTTTGATTTTATCGGGGTTAATCTCGATTCCTCGATTGGACACCATGAAGCCGAGAAATTTGCCCGAGCCAACCCCGAAAGCATATTTTTCGGGATTAAGCTTCATATTGTACTTTCTTAGTATGTCAAAAGTTTCCTGCAAATGCTTTAAATGGTCCTCTGCTCGCAGGGATTTAATTAACATGCCATCAATATAAACTTCCATTATTTTTCCTATTTGTTTTTCAAACATTCTGTTTACTAGGCGTTGATAGGTTGCACCAGCGTTTTTAGGCCGAATGGCATTAGGTTATAACAGTAAGTACCGTACTTAGTGATACATGAGGTCTTTTCCTGATCCTCCGCGTTTATCTATATTTGGTTATACTCGGAATAGGAATCGAGAAAGCTGAGAGTCTCGTGGCCGGCCGTGGAATCGATCATACGATCGATATTAGGCAAAGAAAAAGAATCCTTAGGGCATGCTTTATTCAGGTCTTTATAATCTATATACATTCTAAGCTTGTTCCCCTTTTTAGGAACTAGTACCACATTTTCCAACCATTCGGGGTACTTTACTTCCCGAATGGACCTTATTTTAAGAAGTTTGGTTACCTCGTCTTTGATGAAGGTGTGTTTGACCTCAGACTCGGGCCTTCTTTTTTGTTTTACCGGGTGGAACCTTGGGTCCAAGCTTAGCTTATGAGTGGTGATTCCCAGTGGGATCCCTGTTATGTCAAGATGGGACCAAGCGAAGCAGTCTATGTTAGCTATAAGAAATTGAATAAGCTTTTTTCTGACCTCGGGATCTAACCCCGTGCCTAGATATACCTTTCGTTCGAGCAGATATTCGATTAGTATGACTTGCTCCAGTTCTTCGACCATAGATTGAGTAGCATCGGAATCATTGGGGACCACGAAGGATCGAGGGATCCCATGTTCTTCATCTTCGTCAGTCTTCCGATTCTCTAATTGGGTCGGAGCTGACGTTTGTGATTGCTATTTG
>AWOL01S0087022.1:0-30215 GCA_000715115.1 Nicotiana otophora
TTTATGTTTAAACTCGTAGGATATGAATTGAAATTTTAGTTTTTAGGATTTATTCTTGTGAATCTAACTTTTAGGATATGAATTAAACTTTTATGATATGAATTGGACCTTTTGGATATGAATTGAACTTTTAGGATATAAATTGGTGTAATTAGAAAAAAATAATTATCTTGAATTAACTAAAAAAAGATATAATTAATTTATAATTGTAGAATACGTTAATTTGTTCTTATGAATCGAACTTTTAGGGTATGAGTTAAATTTTTTTAGTTTAGTTAGTTTATGTTTAAACTCGTAGGATCTGTTCTTGTGAATTGAACTTTTAGGACATGAATTTAAGATATGAATTGGACTTTTTGGATATGAATTGAACTTTTAGGATATAAATTGGCGTAATTAGGAAAACATAATTATCCTGAATTAACTAAAAAGATATAATTAATTTATAATTATAGAATAAATTAATTTGTTCTTGTGAATCGAATTTTTAGGGTATGAGTTAAATTTCGTTAGTTTAGTTAGTTTATGTTTATACTCGTAGGATATGAATTTTCAAATTTTAGTTTTTAGGATTTGTTCTTGTGAATTGAACTTTTAGGATATCAATTGAACTTAAGATATGAATTGGACCTTTTGGATATGAATTGAACTTTTAGGATATAAATTGGTATAATTAGGAAAACATAATTATCTTGAATTAACTAAAAAAGATATAATTAATTTATAATTATAGAATAAATTAATTTGTTCTTATGAATCGAACTTTTAGGGTATGAGTTGAATTTTTTTAGTTTAGTTAGTTTATGTTTATACTCGTAGGATATAAATTTTCAAATTTTAGTTTTTAGGATTTGTTCTTGTGAATTGAACTTTTAGGATATGAATTGAACTTTTAAGATATGAATTGGGCTTTTTGGATATGAATGGAACTTTTAGGATATAAATTGGTGTAATTAGGAAAAAATAATTATCTTGAATTAAATAAAAAAGATATAATTAATTTATAATTGTAGAATAAATTAATTTGTTCTTGTTTTATTTGTATAGATGGAACATCGTACTTGGATGTACAATAGGAATTATCCTAATCGGCGGGGATTGCGGGAGGATTTTGTAGAAGGGGTTGATGACTTTATTAGACCAATTTTCTTTAAGTATTATAATTTACTTTTATAAAATTTTTGAAATACTGATTTAATTTAAAATAATATAGGGTCGCTACCAAAGTAACGTGGAGGAATTCATCTGTAGTCATCTAGCTGGTGAATCGGGTGAGCCAACCCAACCTTCGGACGAGGATGATGAAAGAATATGGTTAGAGTCTGTTGGCGGTCCAAAATGGGGGAAGGTATACGAGCTTTCTACTAAAAACTCCCATCGCTATAAGTGTGGAATGCGAGGAATAGGGACTTCCTCGCAAGGCGAGCAACTTAATAGGGAGAGCCCCTCCGCTATGCGAGAGACAGTGAAAAAGATCACATCCGAGCTAGAAGCGGCCAAGGAAAGAGAAAGGCTTAGAGATGCTCAATTCCTTGGCATGCAAGCTCAGATCAGAACTCTCCTATCTAGTGAAGCTTTTTCATTGCCCCGATCTCGTGAGTCATATCCAGAGGGTCGACCTTCACGTGATCGTTCCTCCCGTCCTCCCCGTGATCGTTCTTCCCGTCCTCCACAAAACCGTTCTCTATACCATCTTGTAAATGAAAGTTCATCAGACGGTGATGATGATGTTGTAGAGAACACCCCTTGACTTTTATATACTTTGAACTAGTTGTAATTAGTTTTAACTTGATTTTGGATTTTTATGTTCAATTGAACTTTAATTTGTTAGTTTTAAAGTATTTATTGAATGTTTTGGTGACCACTTTTTGCCTTGTTGCTCTTGCTTCTCTGGCTACTGCTCCGGCTAAGGCTTTCTTTCCGCTTTGACTTGCCTTCCTTATCTTTCAATCTGGACTTGCATGTGTTCCGCATATGACTATTTCGAGTGATTGCTGCTATCTGGCTTGAGTTAGACAAGCAGAGAAGGATCTTATGCCACCGGTGGTTGTTGTTGTTGTTGTTGTTGTTGTTGTTGTTGTTGTTGTTGTTGTTGTTGTTGTTGTTGTTGTGTTGTTGTTGTTGTTGTTGTTGTGTTGTTGTTGTTGTGTTGTTGTTGTTATTAGGTGTATTGGTATGCTGGCAGGTGGTGTAGCTGCCAAAACAGGCATTTTATGCCAAAATTAAACCCAGAAAAACCGACCAAAGTTGGTCGGTTTTTAATAAAAAAAATAAATTATTCAAAAATACCGACCAAAGTTGGTCGGTTAATGAACATTGAATTCCCAGAATTCAACATTACCGACCAACTTTGGTCGGTATTTTGCCTGCACTGTTGAGGTTACCGACCATAGTTGGTCGGTAATGTTTAATTTTAATTATTTTAAAAATATATATATTTTCAATTACCGACCAAAGTTGGTCGTTTTTTTTTAAATTTTAATAATTAAAAAAAAATATAATTTAGTTAAACCGACCAACTTTGGTCTGTAAAATTAAATTAATAAAATATGTTTCCGACCAAAGTTGGTCGGTAAGTACTTAAACTTGTCAGATGGTCGTTTTAAGCTACCGACCAAAGTTGGTCGGTAAGTACTTAAACTTGTCAGATGGTCGTTTTAAGCTACCGACCAAAGTTGGTCGGTAATTTCCGACCAACTTTGGTCGGTAAGCCATTCCGACCATCAAAACACCATCCACACCCTAATGATCACGTTTTGGTCGGTAATTGGCCATAACCGACCAACTTTGGTCGATTTTATTGGTCGGTTTTTAGCGAATTTCTAATAGTGTTTGGCCTCCTTCATGCAGGTTATTACACTTTTTCATTTATTAAAATTAATTTTTTTCTTCCTACTAAAAAAAATGTTTACACACTCAAATTAGTTATAAGGTAATAACAAGTCAGATTTTATGCATATGCATTAGTCCGATAAAAATATAACTAATCTACTATAACATTTTATACTTTAGCTAACTTGTACACAAATATGACACTATATGACAGAAAATGACACTTTGGACTTACATTGAATAAAATATAACATTTGTTTTCGGGGAAGACACATTGGAGAATATGAAGAAGTGTGAGAGGTTGGATGTTGAATCCATTGTTGGGGTGAAAAAATCCCTTTTAGTGGCTTCAAAGAGCATAAATAATCTCAACTACTATCCAAAATATCCAAACCCTGACCTTTTAGTCGGGGTACGACATCATTCCTGATATATTGACGATTACCCTTCCCCTGCAAGACGAAATCCGAGGACTCTACGTTAGAAAGCCCGAGATTGATGCATGGGTTCACGTCACTATGATTAAAGGAGATTTTGGTAATTAACATTGGTGATGCACTTCAAATATTAGCTATTTCTTTAGTAATATTAGCCATTTCTTTAGCAAAAGTCATGATGGGAAGTAATATTTTTGCATCCAGGCCTTACTAGTGTTATTGGTGTAGAGATATAAAATATAGCCGAGGCATTTTGTACATTGTAATATTTAACATATACTCTTCTAGATGCATCTATTATTTGGCTAGTTAGGACAACTTTGTATATATTAGACACAATTTGTACGTTGTACATATAAGAAAAGAAATACATATTACAATTTCTCTCTCTATGATCTTTTGTCTCTTACTCTCATTTCCTCTCTTCTTCTCACTAGACCTTGCCTCCATTTCAATGGCAAATCTAGGTTATTTTTGACATGGTATTAGAGCATGTCGAGTACGATATGTAATCTAAAGCTTTTAGTTACTCTTAATCTCACCAAGTCAAGTTCTCTCTTCTCCGATTTTTATCCTAACACTAATTTCTGACTAATAACGAATTCAACTACGATGACGAGTGATTCTCCCCAAATTGGAGTCGGAACTTCACATGCAAGCGCTCACTTGCTCGATTACAACGACACGTTGTTTGTTCATCCCTCAGACACGCTGGGGATTGTGTTGATTCCTCAATTGTTGGTCGGAACAGAAAACTACTCGGAATGGAGTCACTCTATGAAAGTGTCACGTTTGGTGAAGAACAAAATAGGTTTCATTGACGGAACCTGCACTGGGGATAAGTATGGAGCAGATTTGTTCAGGTTGCAACAGTAGGATCAATGTAATGCCATTGTATAGTCGTGGATCATGAGTTCAGTGGCGCAGGAGCTTAGGAAAGGAGCACAAAAGGTTTGGGAAGCATTTAGAGAAATGTTTGACAAAGTAAATGCAACTAAGGTGTATCACATGAACAGAGAGATTAGCAGTTTGATTCAAGGAATATCGAGTGTCTCAATCTATTAGTCAAAGTTAAATGATCTTTGGGCTGAGTTTGAGTCGATTATACCATTTTCTAGGTGCGATTGTGTAAAATCTAGAGAATTTGTTGAGTTTTTATGCCAACAAAAATTGATGAAGTTTCTAATGGGACTGAATGACACATATGCTCCACAAAGAAGACAAATCCTGATGATGAATTCTACGCCTACAATTGATCAAGCTTATTCGATGTTGATCCATGAAGAAAGCCATAGATTGAATAACAACTTAGGAGTACAAAGTGAAATTCTAGGGATTGCACCTATGGATGGAGAATCCAGTGCTATGATATCGATCAACACCTCCAATGCAAGGCCTAAGAGTAATGGGAACCTGTAGTGTGACTATTTCCACATGAAGGTGTAAACACGTAATTTTTGACCCGCACAACTTTTAAAAGTAGTATTTTAAAAATATTTACTTATTTTTATTTTTAATAGGATTTCGGTCAACGTTTAGTTTTAATTTTTAAACATAAATTTTAAAAAAAACACAAAAATAGTTTTATAATTTTTTTTTAGCTTATTAGTATTATATAATATTTATAATATTTTTTAAAAAATACCAACTCATTAGCCCGCTCTCCACTTAAATGCAAGATTCAATCTTAGCCATCGATTCCCCTCTAATCTAATGGCTCATGTCAATTCTTACACCCATATTTAAACTCAATTATAACTAAATCCTAAGCTACCTTTTAATCTCCTAAATCCTACATCTCCAAAAAGAGGAAGAACGGCTGAAATTTCAAGCTCCACCTCCTTGGAAAAAACAGCGGCCAAATCTCTCTTTCTTTCACTTAAAGACACACACACATATGCAGAAGGGGATTAAGAATTGAAAACGACAAAAAAGGAACTGAAGTGAGAAAACGAAACAGTGACGGAAATTTGGCATTTTCCATAAGTCACTTTGAAAATCGGTCCAAGTTGTCAACTCAAGCACACTCTTAGACTCAAAAATCTGTCCAGGTTGTTGATTTCCATTTCGACATTTCAAGATCTTCCGAAACCTGAAAGCATCAGCGAGGTTGTTGGGTTCGTTGAGGTTCTATTCGAGGTGACAATAGGTTTCTCCAGTTAGGAGGTTCATTTTTGCTCTTCAAAGCCCTGGCCCTTTGAATACTTTAAGGTCTTGATTAATTAAAAGGTCCAAAAAGCTGATTCAAAATGGAGGATACCAATGCCCTTTGGCCTCAATTGCCAACAATAGCCTATGACCTTGTCCAAGGGATTCAAGAATAGTGCAGATCTCAATTCTTTCTCGTGCCAAAGGGATTTGTTTATGGTTTTAATTTGGTCATTCTTTTAGATAGACCGGTTGAACAAGGGGTTTTGGATCAAGTTTTGGTTGTCTTGTTCAACCCCTGTGGCCTTTTCACCTTTCTCTCTAAAATGAAATCTTTTACCCCTTCCCCATCGTTGTTGCATTTTCTCATTCTCATTAACTAACTCACCATTTTCTACCCTAATTAATGTGACATGCTTCTTAACTAGTGGCAAGGTTTGGACATCATCATAAGCTTTCAAATAACGAGTCATAAGATAATGACGTTCCAAGGGAAAAGATGACAATGAATTGCACATTTAGGAATAGACAAGTTTTTGAGCTAATGATAAGCACCTCTAGGGCTCAATTGAAGAGAAAATTCGCAAGTGGAATATGAAGTAGTTTTATTTCTATCCTTTGGATGTACGATAACCCTTCAGGATATTCCAGGTGAAATCATTTTGAAACATGTCTTGAGTTGGAATTTTTAGAGATTGAAATGACAAAAGGCTATTTTTCTGCTATCCAAACACTAATACCACTTGTCACCCCTTTGAGCCTTAATATATTTCTCTTTCAGTAGCAACCCTCCTTTTGGAATCAAGCGCCTGTCAAGGTTTAGAATCGTTCCCGTTTGAATGGTAATATCCAAGGAAAAAAAAAGAAAGAAAAGGTAGAAAAAAAAAGAAAGAAAAGGTAGAAAAAAAAGAAAAGAAAATAAAGAAGGAAAAAGAAAAAGAGAGAGATCCTCATACCATGTAGTGTTTTGAACTACGTTCGACCTGATTCTTGTTACCACAAGATACGTAAGCATCCTTACGGTTTGGTTGCACCAAATAAAATATTTCATAATCCCACGAAGTCAAGAGTGGGGCAGGGTTTTAGAAATTCCATCTCAAAAAGATAAGAAAAAGAGAAAAAAAAGGAAAAAAGAAAAAAAAATACTCAAATTCTCTTGTTTCAGAAACTAGGGCAAAGTTTTTAAAATGGAATCCAAAAGTTGTAAATAAAGTAATCCTGTCATTATAATTCTGAGTCTCCATACGGTCCTTTCTTTCTCACCCTGTCCAAAAGCCTTCATTACGATCCAAATAAAAGTCCTTATTAGATCGATTCCTGAATTAGCCAAGCTAAGAATTGGAGGCGACATTGAATGAGAGCAAAGAGGAAAATGAGAGAGACTTGTAGGTGAAAATCTTTCGAGGCACTACAAGTCGAAATTGTAAGATATGTATGCAATAAAATGTCTTTGATTAAAACATGCAATGTCTGCAGCACATTTGGAGGAACAAAATAGACCAACTCTTCAACATCAAATAAGGATTTGACGAGTCAACAAGTTTGGAAAGATGGACAAATCAAGTTATTGGTCTAAATGCATGTCACATTCCTTTGCCTTATTCTTCAATTTAGATAATCTCTTCTTCTTCTCAGTGGAATCTCATCATACACCACTTTCTTTGATTTTTACTTGTGCATTTATTCTTCTTCTTTTGCTCAAGACAAGCAAGAAAGAATTTTCAAATTTGCCACAAATAGGTCCCAAATTAGGAAGGGAGGTGATCAATTTGATAAATCAATGTGAAGAGACGCTCAATTCGGCAATCCAAGTGAAAGGAAAATAACTTGTTTGGCAATACAACTGAAACGAATGAATTAATTTTGAAAATTTAAGTGAAGTGGCGGGAACAAATTTGGTCAAATTCCATGGGCAAATCACTTTGGACCTTCTTTGAAACCAATGCAAATCAACCCTAGAAAGCCAATCAAACAACAATGATTAAAAGTCAGCTTACAAGTTTGTCATGAGTCAACCAATTTTTATTTTTATTTTATCAAAAAAAAACAAAAGAGGAAAACATGACGTGGTTGTTTTAATTGAAGCATAAGCTGTTTGAGAATCTCATTATCCCCAGGTATTTTCTTAATTGAGAAGATCATTACCTCCTAGGCATTTTTCCTAGTTGAGAAGAACCATACCTCCTAGGCATTCCCCCTAGTTGAGACGAATCTTTAGCTTTCTTTGAGTTCAGGGGTCCCGCCTGGAGAATAGGGTCAATTTTAGCTTTCTTAATTTGTTACTCTTTAGTTTTTATTAAAGTTCAGGGTTCCCGCCTGGAGAATAGGGCCAATTTTAGCTTTCTTTAGTTGTTAATCTCTAGTTTTCTTGAGTTCAGGGGTCCCGTCTGGAAAATATTGTAAGTTTTTATTCTAGTCAAGCTCAATTTACAGTTTTTCCTCAGGCTCAATTTCACATCTAGGCGACGCACTTCCTAAATTGAGATTTCACTTCTAGGAGATGCACTTCCTAGTTTAGATAGTTTGAGTTCACCCTTAGGAGACATACTTCCTAATTTGGATCATTCAAGTTTCATCCCTAGGAGACGCACTTCCTAGTCTGGGTCTTTCAGGTCATTATTTTAGGAGACGCACTTCCTAAATTGAGATTTCACTTCTAGGAGGCGCACTTCCTAGTTTGGGTAGTTTGAGTTCATCCTTAGGAGACACACTTCCTAGTTTGGTTCATTCAAGTTTCACCCCTAGGAGACGCACTTCCTAAATTGAGATTTCACTTCTAGGAGGCGCACTTCCTAGTTTGGGTAGTTTGAGTTCATCCTTAGGAGACACACTTCCTAGTTTGGTTCATTCAAGTTTCACCCCTAGGAGACGCACCTCCTAGTCTGGGTCTTTCAGGTTATTCTTTTAGGAGGCACACTTCCTAAATTGAGATTTCACCTCTAGGAGATGCAGTTCCTAGTTGGTTTATTCAAGTTTCACCCCTAGGAGATGCACTTCCTAGTCTGAGTCTTTCAAGATACACGTTTAGGAGACACACTTTCTAAATTGAGATTTCACCCCTCGGAGACGCACTTCATAGTTTGAGTCATTGAAGTTTCACCCCTAGGAGACGCACTTCCTAGTCTTGGTCTTTCAAGATACACGTTTAGGAGACGCACTTCCTAAATTGAGATTTCACCCCTAGGAGACGCACTTCCTAGTTTGAGTCATTGAAGTTTCACCCCTAGGAGACACACTTCCTAGTCCGGGTCTTTCAAGATACACGTTTAGGAGACGCACTTCCTAAATTGAGATTTCACCCCTAGGAGATGCACTACCTAGTTTGAGTCATTGAAGTTTCACCCCTAAGAGACACACTTCCTAGTCTGGGTCTTTTAAGGTACACATTTAGGAGACGCACTTCCTAAACTGAGATTTCACCCCTAGGAGACGCACTTCCTAGTTTGAGTCATTGAAGTTCCACCCCTAGGAGACGCACTTCCTAGTCTGGATCTTTCAGGATATACTTTTAGGAGACACATTTCCTTGTTTGGGTCATTAAGTTCATCACTAGGAGACGCACTTCATAGTTTGAGTCATTGAAGTTTCACCCCTAGGAGACGCACTTCCTAGTTTGAGTCATTGAAGTTCCACCCCTAGGAGACGCACTTCCTAGTCTGGATCTTTCAGGATATACTTTTAGGAGACACATTTCCTTGTTTGGGTCATTAAGTTCATCACTAGGAGACGCACTTCATAGTTTGAGTCATTGAAGTTTCACCCCTAGGAGACGCACTTCCTAGTCTTGGTCTTTCAAGACACACGTTTAGGAGACGCACTTCCTAAATTGAGATTTCACCCCTAGGAGACGCACTTCCTAGTTTGAGTCATTGAAGTTTCACCCCTAAGAGACGCACTTCCTAGTCTGGAGCTTTCAAGATACACGTTTAGGAGACGCACTTCCTAAATTGAGATTTCACCCCTAGGAGACGCACTTCCTAGTTTGAGTCATTGAAGTTTCACCCCTAGGAGACACACTTCCTAGTCTGGGTCTTTCAAGATACACATTTAGGAGACGTACTTCCTAAACTGATATTTCACCCCTAGGAGACGCACTTCCTAGTTTGAGTCATTGAAGTTCCACCCCTAAGAGACGCACTTCCTAGTTTGAGTCATTGAAGTTCCACCCCTAGGAGACGCACTTCCTAGTCTGGGTCTTTCAGGATATACTTTTAGGAGACGCACTTCCTAAGTTGAGATTTCACCCCTAGGAGACGCACTTCCTAGTTTGAGTCATTGAAGTTCCACCCCTAGGAGACGCACTTCCTAGTCTGGGTCTTTCAGGATATACTTTTAGGAGACGCACTTCCTAAGTTGAGATTTCACCCCTAGGAGACGCACTTCCTAGTTTGAGTCATTGAAGTTCCACCCCTAGGAGACGCACTTCCTAGTCTGGGTCTTTCAGGATATACTTTTAGGAGACGCACTTCCTAAGTTGAGATTTCACCCCTAGGAGACGCACTTCCTAGTTTGGGTCATTACGTTCATCACTAGGAGACACACTTCCTAGTTTGGGTCATTGAAGTTTCACTCCTAGGAGACACACTTCCTAATCTGAGTCTTTCATGATATAGTTTTAGGAAACACACTTCCTAAATTGAGATTTCACCCCTAGGAGACGCACTTGCTAGTTTGGTTCGTTCAAGTTTCACCCATAGGAGACTCACTTCCTAATATGGGTCTTTCAGGTTACTCTTTTAGGAGACACACTTCCTAGTTTGGGTCGTTTGAGTCCATCCCTAGGAGACACACTTCCTAGATTGGGTCATTCAAGTTTTATTTTTAGCAGACGCATTTGCTAGTCAAATTATCTTTGTTTTACTCACAGGAGACGCACATCCTAGTCGAGTCTTTAGTTTTACTCTCATCATTGCATCAATAGCATACGTTGTTTACAGTTTTGCTAATAACTCACAAATTTTCCTAGTGCAAATTGGGGCAGAAAATTTTGTTTGTTTTGTTGTTTTGATTGCAGGCACCCACCTGGAGAACGAGGGTCAATATTTCAGAAATCTGTTTTAAGTTCAAATTAGAGAAGTACCAGGAGCCCGCCTGAAGAACAGGGTCAGCTTCCAGTTTCTTCAAGATCAAGTAAGAGGATCCCGCCTGGAGAACAGGGTCAACTTTCATTTTTCAAGTCAGAGGCATCAGGAGCCCGCCTGAAGAACAGGGTCAACTTTCAATTTTCAAGTTCAAGAGGCATCAGGAGCCCGCCTGAAGAACAGGGTCAACTTTCAATTTTCAAGTTCAAGAGGCATCAAGAGCCTGCCTGAAGAACATGGTCAACTTTCAATTTTCAAGTTCAAGAGGCATCAGGAGCCCGCCTGAAGAACATGGCCAGCTTTTAATTTTCAAGTTCAAGAGGCATCAGGAGCCCTCCTGAAGAACAGGGTCAACTTTCGGTTTACAAGGTCAAGTCAGAGAGGCATCAGGAGCCCGCCTAAAGAACAAGGTTAGCTTTCAATTTTCAAGTTGAAGAGGCATCAGGAGCCCACCTGAAGAACAGGGTCAACTTTCAGTTTACAAGTTCAAGTTAGAGAGGCAGCAGGAGCCCGCCTGAAGGGTCAGCATTCAGTCTTCAAGTTCAAGTTAGAGAGGCAGCAGGAGCCCGCCTGAAGGGTCAGCATTCAGTCTTCAAGTTCAAGTTAGAGAGGCATCAGGAGAATTCCGCCTAAAGAACAGGGTCAACTTTCGGTTTACAATTTCAAGTCAGAGAGGCATCAGGAGCCCGCCTGAAGAACAAGATCAACTTTCAATTTTCAAGTTCAAGAAGCATCAGGGGCCTGCCTGAAGAACAGAGTCAATTTGCAATTTACAATTTCAAGTCAGAGAGGCATCAGGAGCCCGCCTGAAGAACAGGGTCAACTTTCAATTTTCAAGTTCAAGAAGCATCAGGGGCCTGCCTGAAGAACAGAGTCAATTTGCAATTTACAATTTCAAGTCAGAGAGGCATCAGGAGCCCGCCTGAAGAACAGGGTCAACTTTCAATTTTCAAGTTCAAGAAGCATCAGGGGCCTGCCTGAAGAACAGAGTCAATTTGCAATTTACAATTTCAAGTCAGAGAGGCATCAGGAGCCCGCCTGAAGAACAGGGTCAACTTTCAATTTTCAAGTTCAAGAAGCATCAGGGGCCTGCCTGAAGAACAGAGTCAATTTGCAATTTACAATTTCAAGTCAGAGAGGCATCAGGAGCCCGCCTGAAGAACAGGGTCAACTTTCAATTTTCAAGCTCAAGAAGCATCAGGAGCCCGGCTGAAGAACAGGGTCAGCTTTCAGTTTACAATTTCAAGTTCAAGAGGCATTAGGAGCCCGCCTGAAGAACATGGTCAACGTTTAGTTTTCAAGTTCAAGTCAGAGAAGCATCAGGAGAATCCCGCCTGAAGAACATGGTCAACTTTCAGTTTACAAGTTCAAGTCAAAAAGGCATCATGAGCCCGCCTGAAGAATAGGTTCAACATTTAATTTTCAAGTTCAAGAGACATTAGGAGCCCGCCTGAATAACAGGGTCAACTTTCAATTTTCAAGTTCAAGTTCGAGAGTCATCAGGAGCCCACCTGGAGAACAAGGAAAGTCATTTCAGAATTCAATTCAAGTTAGAAGTAGTAGAAGCTCGCCTCAAGAATGTGAGTCGACAGTCCGAGATGACCACAAGAAGAAGTCTCAATCCAAAAAAAAAGAAGAAAAAAAGAGAAGTGAATCCAAAATGCAGAAGCAGATGAAAGACGCGAATTGCTCAAGACATGACTGAAGTCGCGAGCTTTGCATCTCCCGTTGTGATCCGAAAAGCTGAAGAAGAATGAACTAGCACCTGCAGCTAGCAAGCATCAAGGTTCAAATAAAAAGTCTGCATGAGGAACCATTCAAAACTCAAGATCAAGCTTCAGAAGACTTATATATAGAAATCTTGTAACTCACGGCTGATAGGCTTGTTTAGTTCTTTTAGATTTGGATTTTGATGTAATAACAGGACCACAGACCGGAGCCTCGACGGAACCTTACTCGACCCTCTCATCCTCTCCACATACTCCATCACTTCATTCACTTCTGAACTACACGTGGCATGATTCCTTTATAGCCAAGGATATGTAGGCAGCTCAGATACCAGGGCTCGGTCACAATCTTTTGTTCGTCTTTATTTCGTTTTGAATAAGTGTCAGGTCATAAATCAATTACGTTGCTTATTGTTCTTTGCTCCGAAAACTCTTCGTGTTTCCAAGCAAAGAGGGGCAGTTGTAAGCACGTATGTTTTGACACGCACAACTTTTAAAAGTAGTATTTTAAAAATATTTACTTATTTTCATTTTTAATAGGATTTCGGTCAACTTTTAGTTTTAATTTTAAAACTTAAATTTTTAAAAAAACACAAAAATAGTTTTATAACTTTTTTTTAGCTTATTAGTATTATATAATATTTAAAAAACAATACCAAAAATAATTTTATTTTTATGCATAGTTCACTTTAATAATTTATTCTTATTAATTAAGATTAACTAATATATTTTGGTAGTATTTTTATTTTTATATTTGTTCAATAAGAAAGAATTAAATTTGGGTCAATTGTGAGCTCATTTTCGGATTTTAGTGGCCCAGCAAGACAACGGCTCATTCTTCCCAACTCATTAGCCCACTTTCCACTTAAATGCAAGATTCAATCTTAGTCATCGCCTCCAATCTAATGGCTCATATCAATTCTTGCACCCATATTTAAACTCAATTATAACCAAATCCTAAGCTACTTTTAATCTCCTAAATACATCATCTCCAAAAAGAGGAAGAACGGCTGAAATTTCAAGCTCCACCTCCTTGGAAAAAACAGCGGCCAAATCTCTCTTTCTTTCACTTAAAGACACACACACATATGCAGAAGGGGATTAAGAATTGAACACGACAAAAAAGGAACTGAAGTGAGAAAACGAAACAGTGACGGAAATTTGGCATTTTCCACAAGTCACTTTGAAAATCGGTCCAAGTTGTCAACTCAAGCACACTCTTAGACTCAAAAATCTGTCCAGGTTGTTGATTTCCATTTCGAAATTTCAAGATCTTCCAAAACCTGAAAGCATCGGCCGAGGTTGTTGGGTTCGTTGAGGTTCTATTCGAGGTCACGACAGGTTTTTCCAGTTAGGAGGTTCATTCTTGCTCGAATTTTGAAAGAAACAGACAAGCAATTATAAAGGTCCATTCTCTTCTACTTTTAAATAAATTTCGTACTTCGACTAGTCTTAACGGTGTTTCATTGAGTTACCTGTTTAATTGTGTTAATGTGAGATGAAAGAAACTATGTTGGGCATGTTAATTTAGATATTTTATTTTTGTTAATCCTGAACGAAGACTCTAATTAAAATGCTTTCAATGTTGACGGGCCGGAGGTTCACGTTTGGTTTGTTGTCTTGGTGTTATCTCTATATCTCCAAACTTTATTCTATTTTTGTTTCCTTTTGCCATAATAAATTTGTCAACACCTTTTGCTGCATTTCGTGATTAATTGGTTTGGGATTTGGACTCTGTCTCGATAAGGTTTTAGTGTAAGTAGCAGTTAATACATATAGTTTAGTATGGAATCCTACACTTTTTCCACAAACACCTTCATATCCATAATCAATGGCCTCACAACAAATCTCAAAATAGCTTAGGAAAATAATTTTGAACATCGTAGCTTGCTTTAGGCGTGATTAAATAATAAATTATCATGACCATGGGTACGGTTCCCGTGGCATGGTCACGATACGTAAATTCCAATTCGAGTGTGCGTTTCACGTGACTCGACCATAACTTCTAATAATAATAAAATCAACATGTTGTAGTCGCGGGTGCGTTTCACGTGGCGCGATTTGCAATATGTACCATAATAATAAGTGCGCGACATCGCGACTTATTTAAATAAACTCCATAAATCATAAAAGCAATTAAAACTCTACTAAAAGCGGTTAGAAAGTAAAAAAAATGCACAATAGTTTTCAAATATGTATTAAATCAGATAATTAAGCCATTTATTAATAGTTGAGCGAACGTGCTTAAACCACGGAACTCGAGAGTGCCTCACACCTTCTCCCGGGTTAACAGAATTCCTTACCCGGTCTTCTGTGTTCGCAGACCATAAAAAGAGTCAAACTTCCTCGATTTGGGATTTTAAAATAAACCGGTGACTTGGGACACCATACATTATTTCAAGTGGCGACTCTGATTAAATAAATAATTCCATTTCGAAAAATGTTACTTTAATTGGAAAAACTCCCATATCCCCTCGGAAAAAAAGGAGTTGTGACAGAAGGGACACACAAAAAACAATTCCTATAAGTTGATTGGTTATCCAACATGGCCTAAGTTTAACAACAACAATAGGAGAAGAGGAGGTTATAATGGTGCTCCAGCAGTGGCGCATAATGCAAATGTGAAGGCACAAGAGGAAATGTATGCTACTGCGACAACAAGCACTAGACATACAAGAGGTCTAATATCTACACATATTTTTACTCATGAGCAATATCAACAGATACTTATGTTGCTGGAAAAGAAAAAAGGGTCAACTGCAATAGAGATGGCAAATATGGCAGAGTCAACTGCAAATGAGACAGCTAACATGGCAGGTAAATCTATTACTAACTATGGTTATTGGATAATTGATTATGGAGCCTCAAATCATATGGCTTCCTCCTTGCATCTATTTTCTCACTCACAACCTATACCTTCTAATTCTAATTCTAGCTCTGTGCACTTACCTAATGGGGATAGTACTAAGATTACTCATTCAGGGTCTTGTTCTCTGCCCAATTCATAAGTCTTACACAATGTATTATATGTTCCACAGTTTAAATACAACATGTTGTCTGTCTCCAAATACACTGAGGATTTAAAATATTTGGTAGCTTTTTATCCTCATTTCTACCTGTTTCAGGACCTCTTAAGTGGCAAGGTGAAGAGGATTGATAATGAAAAGAATGGGCTGTACATTCTCAATCCTTGCACACTTGCTACTGCTCCTGCCTCTAAGTGTTTGTCCTCTTCTCTCCAGAATAACTCAAATATTTTGTGGCATCAAAGACTTGGTCATGCACCTCAAACTATTCTACTGAAAATTCCTGCAATTAGAAATCACTTGCCAAAGTCAAATGACTGTAGTTGTTCAATTTGTCCTTTAGCTAAACAAACTAGGTTGCCATTTCCTATTAGTACTTCTAAGTCTAATTTTACATTTGAATTGGTGCATATGTATGTTTAGGGTCCATATAGAGTATGTACTCATTGTGGCTTCAGATACTTTCATACACTTGTTGATGATTACTCTAGAATGACTTGGACCTTCTTGTTAAGAGTCAAAAGTGATGTATTTGTTGTTCTGAATGATTTCCTTCAACTGATTGAAAACCAATTTTCTTCCGGTGTTACGATCTTTAGATCAGACAATGGTTATGAATTCATTAATACACTTTGTTCAACTCTTTTTAAATCCAAAGGAATTATACATCAAAATAGTTGTGTCCACACCCCTCAACAGAATGGGGTAGTGGAAAGGAAACATAGACACCTTCTTGAAGTTAGTAGAGCCTTAAGATTTTAAGCCCATATTCCTATAAAATACTGAAGTGAGTGTATTCTTGCAGCCACCTACATCATTAACAGATTACCTAGTAGTGTTTTGAATGGAAAAACTCCTTATGAGTTGCTCCATGGTCATCCTCCTAGCCTACATCATATGAGAACTTTAGTATGTTTGTGTTACGCCACAAGACCCCACTATAGTGATAAGTTCTCTGGCAAGTCTTGGCCTTCTATCTTCATTGGTTATTTCTTAAATCAAAAGGGTTACAGACTCTATGACTATAGCACCCCGAAAAATTTTGAAGTACTTAAGCGCTATTAAGAAAGTTGATATGTGTTAAATATATTATTTTATATGCAGACAAGGACTATTAATATAATGGATATCAATTAGATATGATAATAAGTGTACTAGGCATATTATAAGTGGTGTGGGGTCTAAGGATAGCCCTAAGTCCAAGTCAAGTTGGCAATTACATGATAGATTAAAGTTCCAAATGAGTACGCACATGACCTAACTTTTGATGAGCATATATATATATATATATATATATAGATATATGTAGTATGTGGATTACAGCCTATCAAATGAAAGGTCTTCGAGTCTAGTTTTTAACTCTTCAAACTGTTCGCCATTTGGGCATTCCTACAAGAAGTTATGATCGAATTACCGAAGGCTGACAGTGAAGTACTGCCATAGCATCCGAGTCCTCATCCGAGCTTCGAAGAGGAGTGAAGTGGGGATGCGAAGCATCCGGGGCCGCATCCGAAACCCACAAATCTTGGATTATAAATACAAAATCGGGGGAACAGAGTATTTTGTGTATTGGAGGTTAGGGTTCTTGAGGTGAAGAGACGATTTTGAGCTCAAATCAAGTCCAATTAACTAAGGAAAGTTGTTAATGATATTTTGGGTTGATTCTTACTCAATATACATGAGTTCAAACATCATTCTTACATCCAAATACTAGATTTCATCATCAAATCCTTAAGAACACAAAAATCACCAAAGTTGTAATTTTTCAAGATTGATCTACTAGAGGTAACTCCAATGCTTTAAACTCGTTTATTATAAGTAGTTAGAAGTATTTGAAGCATTTGTTACAAGTTTTAATGGTTGAAAGATTGGATTATAAAACTCTAGTTCATGGCATGAATAGTACTTTTGAGAAAATAAGAGAGAAAATGAATGATAATCATGGCAATGAAATTTATGAATACAATGAACCTATGGAATTATTTGTTAGCAAAAGATGGAAGTGATCAACTAAGTAATCACCCGAATTGTATATTTTGCAAGTGTTGATTATGGAAGACAATGAATAGTATCTTGGTGGAAATGAATAATTGATGTAGTATCATTAATGACTTCGAATGGGTATTAAAACATAAGAATAAAGTTGAATGGTCTAGAATGTAAAACTATTTGGCGATTTGAGTTGTTGGAGGCTTGTAGCCAACTTATGCACTATATATGGATGTTGATCAATATCTTAGGTCATATTTTGATGTAATTAGGATATCTAATTGTAGATATCGACTTGTTGGTAATGTTGATCATTTTAATCAACATTGGAATGATGGAGAAAGATGAAAAGCTTGTGAATGTTAATAAAGCGAAAGCGGGGTAAGTTGATTAAATTTTACTCTTCTTGAGGGACTTTCTCTAAAAGCATGTTTCGAGTTAATACTTAAGTTGTTTGCAAATGTGCTTTCGTGCTTGTGGGGACAAATAAGTACGGATGTATCCATGTATTAAAATATTATGTTGCATATGTAGTGTCATGCTGTTTTATAAAATTTTATTTTAAGTCTTGTTGGAAAAATGACACTCAAGGTAAATGTTATATATTTTTATCAAAACTTACGTATTGACAAGAGTATACATATTTGAGGGCTAAAGATAAGTTTTCATGGAAAGTATTTCTTTTGTAAATTGATGAGCTGAATAATACTTGTGGTATCTTTTAAAGATTGATGTTAAATTGCAAAAAGCTTTAGCATGTAAAAGGTTATTTATTTAAATTTTGTTCAAATGATTTAGATTTTCTATAAATGCTATGATTTGATAAAAATAGATCCTTTGAGGTTACTATGCTATAAATCTATTTTTGAAGTGTCAAATCTTTTAGGAGTTACTTGTGTTCACCGAGATTGACTTCAGATATATCGTGTTCGTTGTCATAAAACTACACATGCCGGTGTAGGCGTAGATGGCCACTTTGTGGTATAGACTATGACAGAGTGGTCTCCCTTGAGAGGGTACTATTTTGTGCTATTATTAGCATGACTGAGTTGATTCGTACGACACTACGATGAGAAGACATAAGCAAGTAGGGTATATAATCTTGCCGCTAGGTTCATAACCTAGTTGACCTTCTTATGTCGGTGATGGTATAGTACTCCCAGTGAAAGGTAAGGATGATTTTATTATGCTTAGGCCTAAGGAGCCGAAAGTGATTTCAATGACTTAAAGCAAACAAAATAATTTTTTATGATTTTATCCAAAATCTTGGATTGATGTAAATATTTTAAAAATTTATATTGTGGGTTATATTTCACTTGGTTGTAATTTAAAATGACAAGGGTCGTGAATTGATAAAATTTCTTATCGTTTTATATCAAATATTGGTGCATTACTTTTATAAAGTTTTTCCCAAGAACTTAAGTTAGAGAGAGTCTATGACACTTATTGAGTACCATTGTGGTGTACTCAGCTCTTAGGGCCCTCCTTCTAGGGTCGCGCTTACTTTACATATTTCAGGATGAGGTATGATACGTAACATGAGGTCAGGGCTAGGATGACTTTCTTCCTGAGGTATATGGTGAGGCACCACTCCTATTTCGTGGTAGCTATCATGTTATTTTCTTAATTTACGCTAGTCAGGTATTAACCTAAGTATTTAATTCTATTCTTTGGTATAGAGGCTCCATAGATAGTTGTGAAAGGTTGTAGTAATGAGGCTGTACATGACATACATGAAAGTATATTTACTTTACTTAGTCTCATTGTTATTATCATGAAAGACGTCATGTGTGATTTTGAATTGAAAAATATTTTATCATTTAACTTGAAAATGTATATGATTTTCAAGGAGCTTCCGCAGTTAAATTGATTTTCATGCATATGATTTGGGTGCATCACATGGTTTGGTTCGCTCGGGTTGGGTAGTGAGTCTTGAAAATTCTTTGTCAACAGGGATGTTGTATTCAAAGAACACATCTTTCCTTTCAAATTCCCCAGATCTCATTTACTTCCTTCCAATGCATCCTCTCCTACTCATTTTCATCCCGAGCCCCTTCTTAATCATATACCTGAACCTTCCTTTGATTCAACTCCTCTAATTGAGTCTACCCCTATTTCCTTTGATTAATCATCACCTGCTATCTCCTCTGAACATATGCCAACCTCTCTTACCCCTTCTCCTACCTCTGTTACTCCTGTAACTACCACTCCTGATCAACCTAGAAGGTCAGGAAGGGTAACCAGACCTTCTATTTGGTTAACTAATTATGTACATCTCCTCTTACCTACCACTTCTTCTTCCTCTTCCTATCCCATTCAACAATTTGTTTTCTACTCCCATCTATCTTCACACTTTCAGTCATTCCTTGCTTTTTTTTCTTCAGACACCAAACCCTCTTCTTTCTCTCAAGCTAGTAAAGATGCTAGGTGGATTAAAGTCATGCAAATGGAAATTGAGGCATTAGAGCAAAACCACACATGGGAAGTAGTGGATCTACCTGCTGGTAAGGTTCCCATTGGATGCAAATGGGTGTATAAGATTAAGTACATTGCAGATGGTTCAGTAGAGAGATTCAAAGCTAGACTAGTTGTTAAAGGCTACACATAATAAGAAGGTCTGGATTTCCATGACACCTTTTCCCCTGTGGCCAAGCTCACTACTGTAAGGATTGTAGTTGCTACTGCAACACTTAAGGGCTGGCATGTTTTTCAAATGGATGTTCATAATGCCTTCCTCAATGGTGACCATGAGGAAGAGGTGTACATGTACCCGCCCCAAGGCTTTAGTAGCCAGGGGGAGCATAGAACATGTAGGCTACTAAAATTCCTATATGGTTTAAAACAAACATCTAGGCAAAGGAATTTAAAACTAACTCAAGCTCTCTTAGATTCTGGTTTTGCAGAGAGCAAACATGATTATTCATTGTTTACCAAAGCTGACAAAAATAAGTTTGTGCTTGTGCTGGTATATGTAGATGACTTACTTGTAACAGGGAATGATATAGAGGAGATTCAGAATGCAAAGGTTGTATTGCACTAGAAGTTCAAGTTAAAAGACCTAGGGGAGTTGCGGTACTTCCTAGGGATATAATTTGCAAGGTCTAAAGAGGGAATACTGATGTCACAAAGGAAATATGCATTGGAAATGATCTCAGATGTGGGACTAGCAGGCTCAAAGCCTAAAGATACACCTATGGAGCAGAATATAAAGCTTACAAGTACAGAATTTGATAAAAGTATCAATGTTGGCACCTCTGATGAACCACCGGAAGAGGGGGGGGGGGGTTCCAACAGCTAATTGGAAAACCTTTGTACCTCACAATAAGCAGACCAGACATTTCTTATGCAGTTCAATGCCTAAGTCAGTTCCTGCATGCACCCAAGAGATCTCTTTATGAGGCAGCTCTATATGTAGTTAGATACATAAGAAGACAGGCAGATCTAGGAATTCTCATGTCAAGCAAAGGGATACAATAGATTGAAGCTTATTGTGACTCTGATTGGGCATCTTGTCCCATGTCAAAGAAATTTGTGACTGGCTACTGTATCAAGCTAGGAGATTCATTGATCTCTTGGAAAGCTAAGAAACAGAGTACTATCTCTAGAAGTTCTGCAGAAGCAGAATATAGAAGCGTGGCACACACAGTGGCAGAGCTGGTTTGGCTCAATGGCTTGCTGAAAGAGTTAAGAATGGATGTGCAGTTGCCAATGAAGCTGTTTTGTGACAACAAAGCTGCATTACAAATTGCAGCAAATCCTATGTATCATGAGAGAACAAAACACATAGAAATAGATTGCCACTTCATAAGAGAGAAGATACAAGAGGGGTTGATTGAGATTTCTCACATATCAAGCCAACAACAACGAGCAGACATTTTGACAGAGCCACTGGGCATCAGCAACATGCTTTTCTATTGACCAAGTTGGAAATGAAAAACATTTTTCATTCTCAACTTGAGGGGGAGTGTAGAGATATATAATGTAGTTGAGGCATTTTGTACATTGTGTTATTTAACATGTACTCTTCTAGATGAATCTATTCGTTGGCTAGCAGGACAACTTTGTATATATTAGACACAATTTGTACACTGTACATATAAGAAAAGAAATACATATTACAATTTCTCTCTCTAAGATCTTCTGTCTCTTACTCTTTATTTCCTCTCTTCTTCTCACTAGACCTTGCCTCCATTTCCATGGCAGATCTAGGTTAGTTTTGACAGTTGGCCCATTATAAAAAGTGTTAAAAGAATGGGAACAAGCCAATTTACAAGGAAATGTTGTATGCTGATTACATTAGCCATTTCTTTAGCAAAAGTCACGATGGGAAGGCCACTATATTGAATTTGCAAAGATATAGGCAAAAATATTCTACCTTGATTGTAATTCTAATTAATGGGTGCTTGTTTTTGCAAAATAAATTTCTTACTACATCATGAAATTCTTAAATGCACTGCTCGTGTAACAACAACGGAGCCAAGAATTTATATAATGTGATTCAAAAATGTCACACCTGAAATTTGGACTTATGATCTAAAACAATGTTTGAACCCCTTTGCCATTTTATTAGAACTTTTCATTATGTCAAGGAAAAAACTAATATATAACCAATAAAATTTAGTTTTTGCCTTATTTACAAAGTATATTTTTTTAAAAAGAAATATTTGATTGAACCCCCTTCGTTCAAGCTAGCTCCGCCTTGGCATAATGTACATTTTAATATTACAAGAGTAGTTTTATGAAAAATAAATACGAAACGCTGCGGTGGTCTCTCTTCAACAAAAGTTCGGATCGAACAGAAGAGCTGGAGGTATACTAACAGACCAAGGGAAAAATTCAGCCCGATTAGAACAAACTATATGTAGTAACAAAGAAGAAGATATTATTAAGCAATTAAAGTAAATTCTCAAGAGATTACACCGAAAGGAGCTTAATTGATACAATGAGCCAAAATGTTGGAGATCTCGAGGATCTTACTTGAATAACAAATAATGCAAATTATAAACTAAAAAGAGCACACAGCAAGAGAAGCCGACCCTTTGGGGAAGCACACATAAGATTTTGGGAGAGAAAATAGAAATCCTCCAAATAGGAGAATGAAACAACAACAACAACAACAACAACATGCCCAGTATAATCTCACCAGTGGGGTCTGAGAAGGATAGTGTGTATGCAAACATTACCCCTACCTGAAGAGGTAGAGAGGTTATTTCCGATAGACTTTCGGCTTAAATAGGAGGATGAAAAGGATCTAAAAATCGAGGAAATGGTGAAAATTGATTGAAGTGAATGGTTTGATCAATATTAGTAGTGGGTTGTTGGGGGAGGTGAAGCATATGTGGCAGATTGCTCGTATTTTGGAGGTGGTGGAGGTGAGACATAAACGGGAGTTTGCTTATAGTAGTTCGTTGGCGGCGGAGGTGAGTAGTATGATGGCGATTTTTCATAAATCTTTGGTAGAGATGGTAAATTGTAAGTTATAGGTGATTGTTCGTAGTATTTTGGTGGAGGTGGAGGAGATTTGTAGGAAGGTGTAGATTCTTTGTAGTATGGTGGTGGTGGAGATTTATAATTCATTGGTGATTGCTCATAGTATTTTGGTGGTGGTGGTGGAGAATTGTATGACGATGATTGCTCATAGTATTTTGGTGGAGGTGGAGGAGATTTGTAAGAAGATTGTGATTGCTCGTAGTATTTTGGTGGGGGTGGAGGTGACTTGTAATAAGGTGATTGCTCATAGTATGTTGGAGGAGGTGGAGGTGACTTGTAATACGAAGGTGATTTCTCATAATAAGTTGATGGTGGTGGAGATTTATAGTAAACTGGGGACTTGTAATATTTTGGTGGTGGCGGTGACTTGTAATATTTTGCGGGAGCTGTCGATTTGTAGTATTTTGCTGGGGATGGTGACTTGTAATACTTTACAGGTGATGGCGCTTTGTAGTACTTTGTAGGTGATGGCGACTTGTAGTAGTTCTTTGAAGGAGTTGGCGACTTGTAGTATTTTGCGGGAGCTGGCGATTTGTAGTATTTTGTTGGGGATGGTGACTTGTAATACTTTGCAGGTGATGGCACTTTGTAGTACTTTGTAGGTGATGGCGACTTGTAGTAGTTCTTTGAAGGAGCTGGCGACTTATGGTATTTTGCAGGAGCTGGCGACTTGTAGTAGTTCTTTGAAGGAGCTGGCGACTTATGGTATTTTGCAGGAGCTGGCGACTTGTAGTATTTTGCGGGAGCTGGCGATTTGTAGTATTTTGCTAGGGATGGTGACTTGTAATACTTTGCAGGTGATGGCGATTTGTAGTATTTTGCTAGGGATGGTGACTTGTAATACTTTGCAGGTGATGGCGATTTGTAGTATTTTGCGGGTGATGGCGACTTGTAGTAGTTTTTTGAAGGAGCTGGTGACTTGTAGTATTTTGCGGGAGCCGGCGATTTATAGTATTTTGCGGGAGCTGGCGCCTTGTAATATTTTGCGGGAGCTGGCGACTTGTAATATTTTACGGGAGCTGGAGATTTGTAGTATTTTGCGGGAGCTGGTGACTTGTAGTAGTGCTTTGCAGGAAAGGGCGACTTGTAGTAAGGAGTAGGTACATGATACTTGGGTGGAGATGGTGATTTGTAATACTTCTTAGAGGTGTAAGAAGGTGAGGGAGAAGCATACCCATAAGAGTAATCAGCAACAACAGTGCTGGCTATAGAGCAAATTGCCAAAGCAGTTACAAGTAAAGGCCATTGCCCCAGCTTCCCTATGCTTGTCATTTTGCTTATGCAGCCAACAATACTTAGGGAAAAGAATGAAAAGAACTTAAACTTGACTTGCATACTGAGTTGGGAGTTCTGGCTTTTATATAGGAACATAATATTATCATTTTAGGTATGTGTTATTGGCACCCACTAAGATTAATATAGCTAAGTCAAAATATGGGCTCGATATTTTCTGTAATTAGTGGTAGGCATTTTCTCCAAGACTTGTCTTGCATAGTTGTGTAGGGAACGTTGGTCTTAACATTTATGTAATTGCTACATGATTAGCCACTAAGATCATAGCAAAGTCCAAATAAAGAATAGGCGAGTATTTAGTGGTTAGCTCTTTTTAATTTAGAGATAAATATTAAAAATGGAGAAAACAATAAGGATACCACGACTTGCATCCCATTAGCGAATAATTAAGTTGACTTCTACAAATAATTACGGTATATTGAATATAAAGTTCAAAAACAATTAGGGAAAACCAATGAATACATACAACAGATTATATCTTAAGGGGTCGTTTGGTTCAGTTATGATATATCCCATGGTATTATAATTCTGGAATATTTATGAATTATCTATCCCGCCTCTGATAAGGGATAGCTAATACCATTATTTTGGTATTTACTCTATATCAGTATTAGTATATACCCACAATCAAATATGAAATAACTCCAATCCCAAATTTTATACGGGAATTAATATATTTATCCCAATAACCAAACGACCTCGATATGAGAATCACGTACAACCTGGGATTGGACTAGGCACTTGTAAAACGGTTTGAGCCAGATGTGGGAGAGTCTTGTCCCGTAAAATTTGCCAAGTGCCCGCATGTTAAAATGCATCAATGCCCAAGTAGCCCAATGCATGAGGCTCGTCCAATTGATTTTGTGCAATCTGAGTGTAATTAGTTGTGTAAATCCAGAAATTCCTTAACTAAGCTGTCTATATTGACCATAAATTAGAAGTGAGAATATTGCAAGCTTATTCTTTAAAATATCGCATGATCTCTTCTTTCTGTTAAAGCTTTAACGGCAGAGTTACCCAATACCTATACTAGTCGAAGAAAGCATCATAGGTTCTGTTAAACTTACCCAGACACCCACTTATTATCGAGAAAGAGAGAACTTCAAATAATTAGTAAGAAAATGTTTCGTGATTCATTTACTTCACCTTAGTACATATCACATTATGTTTCCAAGATGTTTTGTTTTTCTTTCGATGTTGGATTGTTGATGTTGTAATTGATTCACATACCATGGTATTATAAAAAGTCATTTTATTTTTATGCTAGAGTTTTTATATTTATGCTAATGTTTGTGTATACGGTCGAAATCGGACATGTCAGATTACATAGGCACGAGGAGCTGCCTCGAGAGTAAGCTCGTAATAGACCAGGCCCGAGCTCAATGACAGAGTATGGAGCATGAAAAATGAAGCGCTCGCTGAAGATCTAGACCGAGCATGACCGACTTCGAGTAAGGCGTAATAACGGAATGGCGAAATATTAGCAACCGACCGAAGATCTCGGCGGAAATCCTGGAACAGATCGAATCAAGCGGTTATTGACGCCAATCATGGGATTTGTTTCCGTTATTAGAATTGTATCTTATTTAGGATTCCTCTACTATATAAAGAGGGACCCCATTCATTTGTAATGGAGAGATTCACTGAAAAACATATAGAACAAACGTTTCTCTCTATTTCACTTACTATCCATTATTGTTCATCATTGTTTATTTTTCTCTTCTTTACTATTCTTCTTATCCAACCTCGAGACCATCTCGAATCGAGGTCTAAAGCTCTGCTAGAACACTAGTTTGATTTATTTTATTATTCAAATTATCTATTCAATTCCTTGTTTATCAATTGGTATTGGATTAAATCACGTATCATTAAAACCACTAAATAAGTTTAATTGTTACTCGAATTTTAGGGTAAACAGTTTGGCGCCCACCGTGGGGCTAAGGATAATAGTGATTTTTCAGTACTGATTCTGGTGAAACACACTATTTTACGCTTGTTCTTGTCAAGTATCTTTGCTTTCAGGTTAAAACATGTCAAACTCACAAAACGCATCCACACACGGTGATAATGGCCTCGGATTCCATGGTGAAAACGAAAATGTGATTGCTCCAGGAATCGAAGTGCCACAGGCTAATCACGGGAGAGCACCGGTTGCCAACCCCATCTCTGTCAGTTCACACGTTGCTCTAAATGCTGACCTAGGCGTAGATCTCGATGGGAGTGTACGCAGAGAAGGCCGATGTAGTGGCCAAGGAATACAGGGCAGAGGAGACGAGGGAGTCAGTCTCCAAGTAATATTCGAGATTCTTCTGGCTCAGCAAGCCGCTATTGCTCAATTACAAAATCAACATAGAGCTCCGAATAGGGTCGAGTCGGAAATTACTCGCACCGAGCCAGTACTGGAGAGCCCGGACGGTAACGAATCGGGGACTGATACTGCGATAATTAAAATACTGGAGGAGCTCACCAAAAGAATTGAATCAGGGGAGAAGAGAATCGAAGTCAACGATAAAAAAAGTGGAGATATACAACTCTCGAGTTGATCAGATACCGGGGGCACCGCCAATCTTGAAAGGGATGGATTCAAAGAAGTTTGTACAAAAACCCTTTCCTCCAAGTGCGGCTCTGAAGCCTATTTCAAAGAAGTTTCGTATGCCAGACATACCCAAATATAATGGTACCACCGATCCCAACGAGCATGTTACTTCATATACATGCGTCATCAAGGGTAACGATTTAGAGGATGATGAAATCGAATCTGTACTGTTGAAACAATTCGGAGAGACCCTTTCGAAGGGAGCAATGATTTGGTATCACAACCTGCCACCAAATTACATCGACTCATTTGCCATATTAGCAGATTCTTTCGTAAAAGCACATGCCAAGGCCATAAAGGTCGCAACGAGGAAATCAGACCTTTTCAAAGTAAGACAAAGGGATAATGAAATGTTGA
Source organism: Nicotiana otophora (assembly GCA_000715115.1). Classification (NCBI taxonomy): domain Eukaryota; kingdom Viridiplantae; phylum Streptophyta; class Magnoliopsida; order Solanales; family Solanaceae; genus Nicotiana; species Nicotiana otophora. The sequence goes on from AWOL01S0087022.1 coordinate 26,977, forward strand.
GGGAGTTAAAGTGTCCCGATTTCAAATGGAACGCATGGAGTTTCCACCGGTCACAGATGATTGGGCCGTTCAAGCTTTCACCCAAGGGTTGAACGAGCGGAGTTCAGTAGCATCACGACAGTTGAAACAAAATTTTATCGAGTATCCAGTTGTAACTTGGACAGATGTGCACAATCGATACCAATCGAAGATTAGGGTCGAGGACGATCAATTGGGAGCTCCTTCCGGTTCAGCACATCCAAACAGGTCGGCAGTTAAAAATCAGAGGGATATCGACAGGGAGCCAAGGTCGAACAGAGACCGATATCAACCATATACTGCAGAACGAAGGAACAATAAGGATAATGGTTTAGGACGCAATTCCGCCTGGAACGATCGGAGAAGTGATCGAGGACAGAATTCTCGGGGACTTATGAGCAAGAGTGGTTTTGACAAGTACACCTATCCCACAGAAGCACCTCGGTTATCGGAATATAACTTTAGCATTCATGTATCAGGCATTGTATCGTCAATCGGAAGGATCAAAGATACTAGGTGGCCCAGACCCATACAAACTGATCTTTCTCAAAGAAACCCAAATTTGATATGCAAGTATCATGGCACGCATAGTCACAAAACCGAGGATTGCATGCAATTAAGGGAGGAGGTAGCCCGTCTATTCAATGAGGGCCACTTCGAGAGTTCCTCAGCGATCAACCCAAGAATCATTTCAGAGAAAGAGACGCCAACAGGAAAAATGAACAAGAGGAACCCCAATATGTCATTCATATGATCGTCGGTGGGTTCGACATTCCACAAGGACCTATATTCAAACGCACTAAGGTATCAATCACTAAGGAATAACGAACCCGAAATTATGTGCCCGAAAGCACTTTATCATTCAACGACGAATAAGCAGAAGGCATTTCTCATTCCCAAAATGACGCTCTGGTAATTTATATCTTATTAAATAAAGTTCAAGTTAAGCGTGTTTTAGTGGATCCAGGTAACTCGGCGAATATCATCCGATCGAGGTTCGTGGAGCAACTCGACCTAAAAAATCAAATCGTGCCCGCATCTCGGGTCCAACAGCTTCAATATGGCCTGTGAAACAACTAAAGGGGAGATTATTCTATCGGTGAACATGGCTGGAACCATTCAAGATACTAAGTTCCACGTGATCGAGGGCGACATGAGGTACAATGCCCTACTCAGAAGGCCTTGGATCCATAATATGAGAGCAGTCCCTTCGACTCTTCACCAAATGATAAAATTTTTGACCTTAGACAGTGTAAAAACAGTATACGGGGAGCAGCATGCTGCAAAGGAAATATTTGCGGTCGATGAGGTAACACCGATATCGACACTATCAGCCTCGAAAAGGCCGAACATCAAAGATAAACAAGAAGTCAAATAGCAATCACAACCACCAGCTTCGAACGAATCGGGGAAACGGGAGATAGAAGAATAAGAGGAGGATTTTCTGACCCCTCGAACTTTTGTTGTTCCCGAAGATACTGACGCCACCAAATCAATGGTCGAAGAGCTGGAACAGGTTGTATTGATCGAGTACCTGTCTGAGCAAAAGGTATCCCTGGGAACAAGATTAACCAACGAACTCAGGAAAAAACTTATTCAATTTCTTGTTGATAACATAGATTATTTTGCATGGTCCCATTTAGACATGACAGGGATTCCACCAGAGGTAACGACACATCGGCTAAGCCTGGACCCTAGATTCAAACCGGTGAAGCAAAAGAGAAGACCAGTCCAAAGTAAAGCACGCATTCATAAAGGATGAGGTAACTAAACTTCTCAAAATAGGATCCATTCAGGAGGTGAAATATCCCGAATGGTTAGCCAATGTAGTTGTCGTCCCTAAAAGAGAGGATAAACTTAGAATATGTGTAGATTATAAGGATTTAAAAAAGCCGTGCCCCAAAGATTCTTTACCACTGCCTAACATCGATCTCATGATCGATGCCACGGCCGGCCACGGGATCCTTACTTTTCTCGATGCCTATTCCGGGTACAATCAAATCCAAATGAACCCGAAAGACCAAGAAAAGACTTCATTTATCACCAAGTATGAAACATATTGTTATAATGCAATGCCTTCGGGCTAAAAAATGCAGGAGCTAATTACCAACGCCTAGTGAATAAAATGTTTGAAGAACAAATAGGTAAATCAATGGAGGTTTATATTGATGACATGCTAGTTAAGTCCCTGCGCGTAGAGGACCATTTGGCTCATTTGCAGGAAACGTTTGAGATTTTAAGAAAATACAACATGAAGCTCAATCCCGAGAAATATTCTTTCGGGGTTGGTTCAGGAAAGTTCCTTGGCTTCATGGTGTCGAATCGTGGAATCAAGATCAACCCCGATAAAATCAAGACCATCGAAGACATCGCCGTCGTGGATAGTGTAAAAGCCGTACAGAGGCTAACTGGGTGGATAGCTGCCTTAGATAAATTCATTTCAAGGTCATCGGATCGAAGCCACATATTTTTCTCTTTACTCAAAAAGAAGAACGATTTCGCCTGGACCCCGGAATGCCAACATGCATTGGAAGGGTTGAAGCGATACCTATCGAGCCCACCACTGCTTCACACTCCAAAGATAGATGAGAATCTTTACTTGTACTTGGCAGTATCGGAAATCGCGGTAAGTGGTGTCCTAGTTCGAGAAGAGCAAGGCACGCAATTTCCCATTTATTATGTAAGTCGAACCTTAGGAGAAGCAGAAACTAAATATCCACACTTAGAAAAATTAGCATTTGCACTGATAAGCACCTCTAGAAAGTTAAGACCATACTTTCAATGTCACCAGTATGCGTATTAACCACTTACCTACTTCGTAATATTTTACACAAGCCCGAACTGTCGGGCCGATTGGCCAAATGGACCTTCGAACTCAGTGGGTACGACATCTAATATCAACCTTGAACGGCCATCAAGTCTCAAATTTTAGCGGACTTCGTGGACGATTTCACGCCAACCCTCGTACCCGAAGTTGAAAAGAACTCTTGTTAAAATCAGGTACGTCATCGGGGGTATGGACCCTTTTCACAGACGGTGCTTCAAATGTGAAGGGATCCGGGCTAGGCATCGTTTTGAAGCCGCCCATGGGTAGCACTATTAGGCAATCTGTCAAAACGTCTAAGTTGACTAACAATGAGGCCGAGTACGAGGCCATGTTGCAGGTCTCGAGCTAGCTAAAATCTTGGGGGCAGAAGTCATTGAAGCCAAGTGTGACTCTT
>AWOL01S0087026.1:4920-15252 GCA_000715115.1 Nicotiana otophora
ACAGTTTGAAGTTGAATAAAAATATCAATCTCCCTCTATACTTGTCTTCGGTTTCTTTACTTTATAGTCTTTATTTTATAACACGTTATCAGCACGAGACTCTGCCATTTTGAGCACTTACTTCGAATTTAATTTCTATTTCGTGTTCGTCTCCGATGTAAGGCGACACGCTTATGTCCGTGGTTAGATCTTGTTCATAACGAGCATCATAAGGCAAATTATATCCTTGAGGTGTGTTCATCTCCGATGTAAGGCGACGCTCTTACGTCCGTGGTTAGATCTTGTTCATTCCGAGCATCATAAGGCAGATTATATCCTTGAGGTGTGTTCATCTCCGATGTAAGACGACGCTCTTACGTCTGTGGTTAGATCTTGTTCATTCCGAGCATCATAAGGCAGATTATATCCTTGAGATGGTGAGTTTTTATTCTTGGCAGCAGTGATGTAGATATCACTTACATCTGGAGTGGCCAAATTTGCGTGATTTAATTTGAGCCTTTTGCTTATATTTTATTATCTTTATCATCACTTGCTTGGTTATATGTTACATATACAGTACCTATTTTGGTATTTATTTTCATCCTAATTATCTTAATAAAGGATTACAAAGTGGATAACATTGTTAGATCCACTTAAACTCCGGCAGAGTTTGCAAGAAATATACAACCACCAGAAGTGATTATGTTTCGTATATCTCATTGTAACTAAATTTTATTAACCACCATAAGTGGTATATGCCTATGACCACCAGAAGTGATAATTTAGGCTTTCTATGGTTACAATTAAAGATAAGCTAGAGAAATATTCTCTATATTATATGCACGCCTCGATTTGCTCCTGAAGTAGTAAATATTTTAAAAGAGGTTGAAGCATCACAATTTGATGTGATTAATGCGCGTTCAGATAATTATGTTCGATTTTCTTAAGGATGAGAATTTTTGATAAATATTAATTCATTCCCTGAAGTGAATGTGATAATATTAATAAAGTCGTAAATATGAATGCGCTCTTGATGTAAATATATTACAATTCACCTCCAGAAGAGTTAATATGATTGAGAGAATATATACTCAATATTTCGTATTTTAAATTTGCTCCTGAAGAAGTAACACAATTGAAATTTCCTCTTGAAGTAGGAAAATATTATGAAGAGGTGTTTTCTTGTGTTTAAATAATTATTTTATATTGTTTATTTGATTATAATTTTCTCTCATGATACCAGAAGTGTCTGAGCAATATTTGATAGTACAAAATGTATCAACAACTCCTGAAGAGCTAACGGTTTGTCTAGAAGACACATGACACCAGTAGTGTCTAATAAATATTAGATTGTGGATAATAAATGAAGGCTCTCGAAGAGCTTATATACAAATAATATGTCATTCATATTATATGATTATGGTCAAAACATATGTTGTAGTAAACCCGAAGTTTACTNATTATAATTTTCTCTCATGATACCAGAAGTGTCTGAGCAATATTTGATAGTACAAAATATATCAACAACTCCTGAAGAGCTAGATGTTTGTCTAGAAGACACATGACACCAGTAGTGTCCGATAAATATTAGATTGTGGATAATAAAAGAAGGCTCTCGAAGAGATTATATACAAATATGTCGTTCATATTATATGAATATGGTCAAAATATATGTTGTAGTAAACCTGAAGTTTACTAATACAAATGGCTATCATATTGAGACTACAAATTATTGGAAAATTAAAAATCTTTATGTTTCCACAATCATAGAGGGTAAAATAATATGTATGTGAGAAGTGACCCGCCTTATTCTTCAATTTGTACTATATCATGTATCACAGTAAACTAAAAGTTTACTAATGTAAAAGCAGTTACAGTAAATCAGAATTTTTACTGAGGCAAAAGTAGCTACAGTAAATCAGAAATTCGCTGATATAAAAGTAGCTACAGTAAATCAAAAGTTTACTAATACAAAAGTTTATGCCATAGTAAACCAGAAGTTTACTAAGAGATATCACATGCCATGATAAATTTGAAGTTTTCATTTTTTATTTTTAAATGAGCTATTTGAGAATTCAGATAAGCATATACTGAAGAACTAGAAGATTCTTCAAGAATTCTCTTGTGTTGCTTGTTCTCATAATAAATTGATTATGCCAGCTAATGTTGGGACTAAAACTTCTTAATTCTGGAATATATAAAAGGTGAATATGGGCTCATTCACCTATCATGTGAACCACTTATAGATGCATATATGAGATGGTTACATGTGTGTTTATTGTCAACATGCAGTTTGGCATTTGAAATTGCTTTTCTCAATTAAGAGCATAATTTTCAGATTATGAAATCAAGATAGTTCATCTTGATGATGTTGCTTTATATCCAAGCTAGTTTAGCATTAAATACCCCCTATTAATGGCTAAAATATTGCTTATGAAACAAAGTTTCATGTGTTGGTCTAAGATTTTCTAAATTGCATACAACAGCACTTGTATGCATCAGATCAACAATATATGATAAGTTCTCCCCTCATAATTGGTTTAGGATCAGAAACCTAATATTTTTACTATCTATTGACTTTTGATGTGTGGTATATGATTAATTTATCTACCACAATACACAAAGATAGATTTCACAAAGAAGATTGGGGATATATGTTAGTTTTTCTAACATTTGGGGGATGAAATAAACAGCTGGAAAATATGTTATATGAATCGAATTATTATTAATATGATCCTCACTTAGAAGATAATTCAAATCAAATGTTTAATTTGCTGATCTAAAATTAAATATCATATTTCAGCTGCAAATGCTCTTATTAAAATTAAAGTCCCCGAAAGATAAAGTTTACTGCACGCATGAAGCGTAGTAAACCGATTGGTTCCAAAGGTAACAATCCTTGAAAATGATAGGAGCAAATGATCAAAATGATCATAATGAGGAAGAAACGAGCTCTAGAAGAGCCCACGACATAACATTTCATGAAACTCCATAAGAAGTTCAGGTACCTGAAAATAAAAAAAATGATGAGATCTCAACAAGTTATGTTGCTTAGGAACCGATACAAAATGATCGTCGACGATATATTTAATCCAATATAGTGCACGATATTATAAAAGATTGTGAGGATCGGACTTGTAGTCCAGACACATGAAGATGTCATGCCATTTAAATACAATTCATAACCTATATGACTCATTTGATTAAATCTATATGAAGATCCCTAAAGGATTTAAAATGCTTGAAGCATATATTCAAAGTCTCGAGAAATGTACTTGATCAAATTACAAAGATCTTTGTACGGTTTAAATCAATCTGGACGCATGTGATATAATCACCTCAGTGAATATTTGTTGAAAGAAGGTTACATAAATGATGTTATTTGTCCATGTATTTTTATAAAGAAAATGGCATCAGAATTTGTTATACTTGCTGTTTATGTTGATGACAAAAATCTTGTTGAAACTCCAGAAGAGCTCCAAAAGGCAATTGAATATCTTAAGAAAGAATTTGAGATGAAAGATCTTGGAAAAATAAAATTTTGTCTTGGTCTGTAAATTGAATATTTAGCAGATGAGATCTTTATCCATCAATCTGCATATATATAAAGGGCCTTTAAACGCTTTTACATGAACAAAGCGCACCCATTAAGTACACCAATGGGTGTTCGATCACTTGAAGTGAATAAGGATTCGTTCCTACCTGCAGAAGAGGATGAGGAACTGCTTGGTCCTGAAATACTCTATCTCAGTGCAATTGGTGCACTTATGTATCTTGCTAATGCTACAAAAAGTGGTACAAATCGTATTGGTTATGCAGATGCAGGTTATTTATCTGATCCCCATAAAGCTCGATCTCAAATCGGATATGTGTTTACATGTGGAGGTACTGTCGTATCATGGCACTTCACAAAGCAATCTATTACTGCTACTTTTTCAAATCATGTTGAGATAATAGCTATTCATGAAGCAAGTAGGAAATGCGTATGGTTGAGATTAGTGATTCATTTTATTCAAGTAAAATGTGGGTTGGAATGTGATAAAAACCCCCACAATATTATACGAAGACAATATTGCATGCATAGCCCAATTAAAGAGAGGAATCATAAAAGGAGATAGAACGAAACACATTTTATCAAAATTATTCTTCACACATGATCTCGAGAAGAATGGTAATATCGTTGTGCACCAAATCCGTTCAAGTGACAATCCAGTAGATTTATTCACTAAATCTTTACCAACTTCAACTTTTGAGAAGATAGTATACAAGATTGGAATGCGAAGACTCAATATTTGAAATAAAGTTTTCATCATGGGGAGTAAAATATGCGTTGTACTCTTTTTCCCTTACTAAGGTTTTTCCCACAGGGTTTTTCTTATAAGATTTTTAATGAGGCAGCTAGCAATGCGTATTACTAGATATGTGTACTATTTTTCCTTCACTAGAATTTTTTCCCATGAGGTTTTTCTTAGTAAGGTTTTAAATGGGGCACATTATCTTTTAATGAACATCCAAGGGAGAGTGTTATAAATATATTTTATTATGGATGTCCATTTAGTACTCCTTTATAAATAAGCTTCCTTAAGAAGTTTATCCATATGGGACTCCGTCGTAAATATATTTATCTATTTAGTACTATATTGGAAATAAGCCTCCTGAAGAAGCTTATCCTTTCGGTACTCCGTTATGGATAAACATTACCCCTGGTAGAAGATTATCTATATCTGATACAATAGCAGCTTGCAGTAGCAGCTTACACAACAGCTTACACAGCAGCTTGCAGTAGTAGCTTACACAGCAGCTTGCAGTAGCAGCTTACACAGCAGCTTCCTTTCTTCTATAAATAGAGGAGATTTCAGTTCATTATGTACATGAGTTTGAAGTTGAATAATATATCAATCTCTCTATACTTGTCTTCGATTTATTTACTTTACAGTTTTTATTTTATATCAATAGTTTATTGTTCGTTTGTAATACTTTGCCTAGGTCTTCATTGTCAAAACCTCATCAGCATACCTGAAGGCATGTATTACATGTGTAGTGAAACTTTTCTTGCCCTTTAAAAAGAAATTATGTATAAAAAATTAAAAGAATTGACTACTTAGGAAGCCAAATGATTATAAAATATATTTGGAGTACTAACTGAAAGCTAACTTTGTATGGCTGCATATGGATTACTTTCTTGATTTATATATTTCCGAAAATAATTCCATCAACTTGTTAAAACTTTGTAATAATATTTTTAGTTTCTTTTTCAGATTTTCCTTATGAATTTAGCTTGACACCCTTAAATCTATTATGACGTAGAAAAATATGTACGAGAAATAAATACTACCGTTTATTTTATAGGAGTCCCACTTCAAATTTTGTGTACAGTATTTATGCTATCTATATTTTAAGGTACTAATATTAGTAATATAATAATAGTTATGTTATATAATTCAAATAATTTTTTTATATAAAGCAAAATTTTAATTGATTTTGAAGTTCTAAATATTAGGACTTTATACAAAAATCAAATAAGGAATGATTTAATTAGTAAAATTTTAGTTGATTTCAAAGTCCTAAATTTAGGAAAGTAACTTAAATTACACTTTTATTCAATGTAAAATCTATTTTAATAGGATAAAAAAATACAAATAACATTTCGCTAAAGAATTTTATATTTTTAATATAGTATAGATAAATTAAATATAATCGCGTGCTACAATCATTTCCTAATTTCACTATTAAATTGTAAACATAAACTTTATAATTTATAAGAACTGATAATTTAATTTTCAGCATATAACAAAACGCATAGTTTATAATATATTCTAACGTGTGCATATGGAAGGTCTTTTAAACCAATTGCCCTGCCTTTTAATGTATGTCCTTTCGTTTAGTCTATCATGCTTTAACCAAAATTTATCGACAACAATAGCAATTATACCTCAGTAACAAATAAAGTTGGAATCGGCTAATCACCAACATTTACAACTACAAATGAAATTGTGTGAATGATCACGTTTTTAAGAGCAAACCAATTCCATCAAATACGCATATTAGGCGTAGACTAATCGTTCTTTGCTTAATCACTCAGCCAGCCAACGAGCGTAAAGAGTAGTTGTGTGGGGTTCACATGGTGTGGTGTAGGGTCCCACAAAAGGCATCCCTGGAGCCCACCACTCTCTATCTCTCTATATTTCTCATTTTACCAATTCTTTTCATATTCCATTTCCAATATACACCTCATCCACCTATTCATACACACATACTATTATATACTCTCTCACAAATTCTCTCTCCTCTTAACTTTCTCTCTCTTGTTGCACAGCACCAGTCATATTCTCTGAAGAACACTTCTGACTTATTCCCGGATTCATGTCGGTATGTGTACAATCCAGCCCTAAATTTGGGTTTTTGTCCATATAATATTTCTTTTCTTTTTTCGGTTACTCGATTTTATTAATCCTTTCCAAATTACCCCATGAGTTAATTAGCTCTGTCATGTTATATGTTTTTTCAGTTTCTGAATTTTGATTCATCGCTTTGTTCTTATGAAATTTACTTTGACTAAGCTGAATTAGATCGTCAAAAAAAAGTATTTTATTGTTGCATTTTGACTGCTCCTGAGGTACTTTACCGCTGTTTATTAGGGTGAACTTTAATTGTATGCTACAAATGATATCATAATTGTTACTAGGTGGTTTCTTCCCGTGGCTAAGCCAGGAAATTCGATAAAGGTGTTCAAATTTTGAATATACTTTGTCAATGGGCTATGCCAAAGGTGTTCAAAGTCTATTTTTTAATCACTAACAGTAATATTTTACCATGTACATAGTATAATTTTTCAGCTAAGGGTGGTCAAGTACATAGCTTCGTCCTTGGTTTCTTCCCATCTGCCTAATGCTTGGTTGGGCAGAGTTACCCAGCAGCAGGTGGAATAGTCGAGATGCACACAAGTTGCTCAGACACTNTGTTGGTGTGAGATACCAAGTACCTGGTGGAATAGTCGAGGTGCACACAAGTTGCTCAGACACTGTCATTAAAAAAAAAGTTGTTACTAGAGGCCTCCTTTAGTCTCTTTATAAAATTCATCATTTGATAATTATTTTTCTTTTCACTTAATTTATTTTCAAATGCAGAGTTGGTAGTATGGTCTGATTAACCCCATAAGTTATATCCTATAGATTGTGCCTCTCCATTTTTTTCCTTGTTGGGTCACTGAAATTTTGTAAAGTATGCACTTACTCGACTATGTTTAATTGCATATAAAGTTGGAGTTGATGTGTTCTATTGCTAAGAGCAGAAAAGGGAATTGATGTAGGACTTTATTGGATGCATTTGGTAGATGGACTGTGATGTGTCCTTATAACTGTACTGTAACTTTTGCGATTAATATGGAGATTCTATTGATTAATTCGACTTGGTAATTCTTTGTCGTTTGGCTTTCATAATTTAGCACTGGTATTTCCGTGTGTAGATTTCTAACTCCTAGTTAATGCAATAAGTTCTACGACATGCTTCTTATATTTAGTGCATAAATCCTCTATGCCGATGCATTTCTTGATGGTAAAATATATATCACCCCAGCTGGAGTTAATTTGAGATGTCTAAGAAGTTCATGGATAATATGAATGTTATGGCGTTTCGGCCTTAGAATTCTTTGAAGGTATCAATGCCCGTTTACAGAGATTGAGGTCATAGTGGTTTATGAACTTCTTAACAGAGGATGGCTATGATGCCAGTTTCCAAATATTTGGCTGTTACCCTTCATCTATTTATGTGAAATAAATGCGGGGAGGCAGTAGGTGAAGGAAAATTTGAGAAGAGAAAATGGATTATGAGAGAGTGACTTTAGCTACTGATTGGCCCCTATAGATCTAAACCTGTTACTTGGGAATTCACAAATGTATATTGTTCCAATCACTGAGCGAGCCCTATGATCAGATCCTTGTCATGTATCAAAGAACAATCCTTTTATCACGTACCTCGATTTATGCAACTCAGATGTTCTGGATCAGCTTTGATATGAACTGCAGTTCATGCAAGAAAATAGAAGGGGAAATCTGGTGGTGTCTTTTTGTTTGGTTGCATATTGGGATTTGGAAGACATGGAGAATTTGACCATGCTTAGATTACTTAGTTTAACTTGTAGAATGAAAATTTTAGGGAACTAGCTCCGTTTAAGCGCATAAGATCACGAGATTTCCATCAAATAAGGTTTTAAAGAAGTAAATAAGAAGGATCAAAAAGAATTTCCGAATAGTCTTACTTCAGGAACTCCAATGTGCATGCTTAACAATATACATACATTAATATATCAGGGAGTATTCTCATGCTTGTCCAATTATTTACGTTTTCTTGTTTCCCTTTTTATGTCTAACCATCAGCAGGAGAAGGGTCAACCATTGCCTAAGTTTGGTGAGTGGGATGTCAATGACCCAGCTTCAGCAGAGGGATTCACGGTGATCTTCAACAAGGCCCGAAATGAGAAAAAAACAGGTGGCAATCCAGAATCACCTTCAAAGGCTGATTCCAATACAAAGCAAGCAGCAGACCCGTTCAAACCTCAAGCTGTAAGTTGATCTTATAACTCAATGTGAAATTTTTTACCACTATGATCTTCTTTTTCCTCCTCTCTTTTACCACTTATTTTATTTTATGTATTCCTAACCAAATATCTTCACACAATTAAAACTGAGATAATTTTTGCTGTTATAGCATACATCTTCATATAAAGAGTTTTTGCGTATAAAACATAAGATTTCTATTATCAAAGAGGTGAAATACCATAGCCGCTCCATCATCCCCCACCCCTCCCCACCGAAGAAAAAAATAAAGGAGAAGAAAGAATGGCCGGAGTGTTATCCAATGTCCAAGCTTAAGCCGCTTTTAGGCTATCTTTAGTAGCGTCTGTCTATGATACTATGGTCCTGATTTGGTGTGTTCTTCATGAAACATTTTTCAAAATAAATTGTCAATCACATTGTAATCAAGTAGTCAATATTACTTGAAAGATCAGCGAAAGAGTTTGATCGCGAATGAGCTGAAATTAGGAGAAAATTGAGAGATTAAACTTCATAAAACAACAACCCAGTATAATCCCACTAGTGGGGTCTGGGGAGGGTAGTGTGTACGCAGACCTTACCCCTACCCTGGGTAGAGAGGTTGTTTCTGATAGACCATCGGCTCCCTCCATCCAAGAACTCCCCACCTTGCTCTTAGGGTGACTCAAACTCACAACCTCTTGGTTGGAGGTTGAGGGTGCTCACCACTAGAGCAACCCACTCTTGTCTAAAAATGATCCAAAATATTTTTAGTGTATATATAGGGTCAATAGGATAGTCGCATACTTCATATAGGGTGGAGGAACTGCATTGTTGCCCAAGCATAATCCATCGAAGCTGGCTAACCTTCATACAAAGCGCCTAATCAAATTTATAAAAACCTCAATGGAGTTGAGGGTCTACACTGGGATGATCAACGATAAAATAAGCTTAAGCCAATGTAGGGACTCGACTCGGAAATCGTTCTAGGTCTAGTCTAGGTAGTGAACTTCTCCAGCGAGAAATTCACTAGTTTCCATGAACGCCCCATGGCATGTTATTCTGATAACTGAGAAATCGTTGTTTTCTAGCTTCGAAACTCGGATAATGGGCCACAGAACATTTTCTCTTATGTGTTTAACTATAGTTTATGTAAAATGTTCTATAAATAATAATTGGTGATATAAAATATTCATAAAGAGATTACTCCATTTTTGTAAATATTTCTTGTGATTTCTTATACAATATTTCATATTTTAATATATTTGAAAACTTTATTTATGATATTTAAAGCTAAATACAATTTTGTGGTGTCTGTGTCCTGTCTTTTCTGGCTAACACTCCACTCATAGGTAAAACTCTTGCTCCTAATAAAATAGTCTTCATAAACACCACACTGTGTTGGCTTCTTAAATTTTGATAAATGGAGAAAGAATAAAGATTTCTTTCCTGTTAGACGAAGCATAAAATTCGTAATTTACTTATTGCATACTTTCGTCTAACTAAGTTGAATAGAAAATTAATTAGAAAAACTTTGTTTCTAAGTTGGGCATGGGTTCTTCTGGATGTGAGCATCTATAACAAGTGAAGGACTGTACATGGGATCTTATACCCTTGTGCTGAAAACGGGTCTTTTTACTCCTTTTGTTTTGACTTCTCTTGAATGGAACTTTCTATTTTAAGTTTGGAGTTAATTGTCAGGTAAGTTTGGTGTTTTAGCTTGTACTTGGGACAAATAACTAGGGAATTCGAAGAATTCCACCCCGTAGTAACTTCCTTTTGGTTGGTTTTTTTTGTTTTTTGGGTTTGGTTTGTGGGGGGG
>AWOL01S0087033.1:0-12881 GCA_000715115.1 Nicotiana otophora
AATAAGCTATATTCGATAAGCTATATATACATCTTATATATAATATATAAGATGTATATATAGCATAGTATAGTATATATATTAAATGTATAAAACGTTTGGGGTTAAAATAAAGTTGGGGGAGATAAATGACTTTTTTATAAATAGCCGTTGGGACCGTTTGGCCCGCTAAGGGACCGGGTCGGTCCTGGGCCTTGGCGGGCTAAACGGTCCCGGACCTGACGGGCCCAAATCATAGGACCGGCTCACGAGACCGTGTCAGGCCCACTAAAACCGGGCCAAACGGTCTTGGCCCGTTTGGCCCGCGGTCCCGGTCCTGGACCGGCCCACTTGCCACCCTTAGTTTAGGAGAATGAAAATGAAGAACAAAAAAAAACAAAAAAAAAAAAAAAATGGAAATCAATATNAATCTGAACCGATCAAATAAAGCATCAAATATATACTTTTGTCTCTGCACACGCCTCGTTTTGTTGGTAAAACACGCGCCGGCAATGTAGGTAAAGTAGGGCTGGCAAGTGGGCCGGTCCTGGGCCTAAACGGGCCAAGTAGGCCGGTTCAAACGGTCCCGGGCCGCGAGCTAAACGGGGTAAGTGGGCCTAATATATATATTTTTTTATAAAAATAAATAAATAGATTGTTCAGGTCTCGTCGTCGACAAACTGATTAAGGCCGAATTCGTAAAGCAAACAACGTTGGAAGTTAAGAATACAACTAAACAATTTACTTGGAAGTTAAGGATCTGCAGTTAAGACGACAAGGACGTTAGAATCATAACATTAGACGTAACATCAAATCTAAACAAGTAAATACATCCTATTTGCTTTATTGAGTAATTTCTTTCATCTGCAACATTAATTAACCAACGAAGTATTAATGCAACAAGGAATAAAGAAAAGAAGAAATCCCAATAAATAATACTTGATTCGATGCTGAAGTTTTACATGTGAAAGTTTCAAACTCCAGCATACAGTGTTGAATTTCACATGTAGGAAATTCCAAACTCCAGTACAATCTAATTAAAGCTTCAAAATTCAGTATTGATTGCTGGAATTGTATTCCGTATTCTAGGTATGAGTATTTTTGTTCAAATATTTTTTGTGTGAAAAAAATGGTTAAATGCTTATAGCTTTTTAAATATAGGCTAAACTTTAATAGCGGGTGATAAAAATAGCTATTTTCCAATTTCTAAAGGAAGCATAGCATATGAAAGTGGATTAGTTGTATGAGCCTACTAAGCACATATAGTTTGGCCCGTATCAGCTGTATCACGATTCAAAATCTACAAGTCGTGATGGCACCTAACCCGACCCGTTAGGTCAGCCAATTAACAGTTAACACAATTCTAATAAAATAAATATGATCATCAATTGATATATCTGGATTCTAAACAATAACCCAAATACTGGTAATACAAAACATGAGCTACTAAGATTGGTTATTGCAAAAACGGATGTTAATAAATACAACTTCTGTTTGAAATGTACAATAAACAGAATTCAACTCTAGAACTACCCAGGGACAAGTGATAGCCACATCTGAAGGCACGAACATCTTCAGAGTCAGCCCCCATCATCCACCGTAGCTCCGCTCCAAAAATCTGCACGCAAGGTGCAGAAGTATAGTATGAGTATAACTGACCCCATATACTCAGTAAGTATCTTGACTAATCTCGGTGAAGTAGTGACGGGGCTTTTTAGTTAAAAGATACTCAGTGATATAAAATGTACAGCAAACTAGCAATAGAACGATACTATAATATAACAGAAAAGAGTACACGAAATGAATATGCGAAACAATAAATGAGTACTAGAAGAGATCATAATTTAGCATTTCTCAATATCTCGATCAATCCTTTCCTTAGAGCGATAACTAATAAACCACGATCGTCTCCATAACTTTCATAGTGTGAGAAATGTACTAAAGATATCAAGTCAATGGCACGGCAACACCCATCGTGCATTTATCTCATCCTTACCAAATATACGTATAACAGTACCAACCGGGTGAAAGAAATGCCAATAATAGTAATGACAAAGTAAAAAATACATAGGTAACAATAACGAACAAGGCAGTACATATGGTCAACGGTAGCAGACTAGGTAAGAGGCATAGAAATAATGACATCAATTAGGAAAGAAGAATATAAATTTCACTAACTAGCATGGTAGAAGGCCTAGGTGTAGATATAACAAACAAAAGGGAAAGCATGATCTTTATGAGCTAACACCTAGAAGGTATGAATAACTAACATGATAAAAATCTTATACGAAAGTTCAACAAATGAGGAACGACATGGATGTAGATATAACAACAGAAAGGGAAACATGATATTTGCAAGTTAAACAAACAGAAGGCATGGGCAACACAACAACAATTGAGATAGAGAATAAAAACAAAACAACAACGACAAGCCACATAGAAAACTTAGGTACAACAGTAACAACTCAAGGTAAAGGCATGAATGTATACACCATGAAAAGATATCACAACATAATGCATGTCCTTCGTCCTCGCCTGCACGGAAACACCCTTCGTGCCATGAACCCATGATAATATAAAAGCATGATAATATAAATGAAATGGCACGACATCACCCTTCGTACTTTTATACTCATTCTCACATGTTAATGTAAACGAGAACACAATAATATGAATGAAACGGCACGGCATCACCCTTCGTGCTTTTACTTTCACCCTCACATGATAACGTAAATACAATGGCACGGCATCACCTTTCGTGCTTTACACTCTTTCTCACATGATAATGTATATGCAATGGCACGACATTACCCTTAGTTCTTTACGCTCTTCCTCACCAAGCATATGTATACAATTGACAAGCAAGGTAGGAAGCATGAATAGCATCAAGGAGAGTGTTTAAGAAAATATTCCAAATGAACATCAATCACAGGTTTCCAGCTAATAACAATTCAACGAACCTCAAGTACTTTATTATTCAATTATTTTGACAAGTCTCAAAAAATGATCTTTAACTCAAGTATAGAATCCAATATCTCAAGCATACTAGTCGTAGCAATGTATTAATGATTAAACATAATGATGACCGAATTTAACACATCAATGGTTTCACAAAAATCAGTCAAATTTTAATCAAGTTATAATTAGCTAAATCCTGGATCCAAGCATTTAATTATATATTCTTGGTAATCTAGATGTCAAGTAGGGCATGAAACGAGAAGGTCACAAACTTCTACAAGGCACAATTAATCGTATAATCTAACCCCGAGTATGATTAACCCTGGCACGTGCATATACACTCGTCACCTCGTATATGCATCACCCCCGCATGTAGCAAACAATGACAATTAGTAGAAAAACTTCTCTCAACAAAGTTAGGCAAGACACTTACCTCAATTCGACCAAATCAATACTAAAATTAGCTTTTCCTTTACAAATTCACCTCCGCTCGACTCAATATAGCCAAAGACAACTTAAATACATCAAACAATGCAAGAGAAAAGAATTCCAATTAACAAAAATATGATCTTTATACCATTTCTAAAAAGTCAACAAAAGTCAACCTCGGGCCCGCCCGGTCAAAACTCGGGTCCAAAGGTAGGTCTTGAGTACCCATAGCCCCACGAATCCATATACATGTTTTGTTTCCAAATCGAGTCCAATTCGACTCTCATATCCCAAATTTTCATTTTTTCAAAACTTTGACAAAATCTCAAAATTTTCCCCTTAAATTCTCATGTATTTTATGTTAAATCTAATGTATAATCACGAAATATAATTGAAAGTTGATTAAAATTACTTACCCGATAGTTTGGTAGGAAAATTCTTCCATAAAATTGCCTCCCATCGAGGCTAGGATTCAAAATATATCAAAATAAAGCTAAGTCTGGGAATTACTCAGTTATATGCAGGCTGCAGATGTCGCATTTGCGACATGGGGTTCGCAAATGCGAACCCGAAAAAAGCGGACAAGGCATTGCAAAAGCAAACAAGGAGGAGTTCTGCTAAAGTCGCAGTTGCTACCAAAATATCGCAAATGTGAAGACAGCTGCCATCGTAAAAGCGGCAGAAATCTTTGCAAAAGCGAACATCCCATACTCGCAAATGCGACGAATGTCTTCGCAAATGCAAACTCTTCCCCAGCAGCCCAGTTTCGAAAATGTGAGGGCTACTTCGCAAATGCTATAGTCACATTTGCGACAAAAACATCGTAAATGCGATGGAACCAGTACCAGCACTAAAAAACTATATAAAATAATTCTGAAACCAATCTGAAACTCACCCGGACCCTCGAGGCTCCAAACCAAACACCCACAACAGTCCAAAAATATAACACGAACTCGCTCGCATGATTACAACATCAAAATAGCCTTTAGAATCACGAATCGAACGCCAAAATGCATGGAAATCCCCATGAACTAAGAGAACCTCTAGAATCGCAACCACGCGTCCGAACCATATCAAATCAACTCCAAATGACGTAAACTTTTGCAGGCAAGTTCCATATGACGAAACGGACCTATTGGAGGTTCCGAAAAAAAAATCTGAACCCGATAGCCTTAAAGTCAAATCATGGTCAAACCTAAGAAAATTCCAAACCTTTACATTGCCAACTTCCGCCAAATGATGTCGAAACCCTCTAGAAAAATCCAAATTCAAATCCGGCCATACGCCCAATTCCAAAAATATCATCCGGACCTACCGGAACCATCAAAACTCCGATCTAAGGTCAAATACTCAAAGGTCAATTCTTTCAACTTCGAGCTTCTTAAATGAGAGTCACTCCTTAAAATTATTTCTGAATCACTCAAAACCCCGAGCCGATGATGCATGCAAGTCATAATACACTAGGTGAAGCTACGCATGACCTCAAACTGCCGAACCGGACGCAATTGCTGAAAACGACTAGTCGGGTTGTTACATCCTCCCCGACTTAAACATGCGCTCGTCCTCGAACGTGCCAGGAGTCGTTCCAAAGCTATCAAATCACCGCATGGGCTCAAATACATACACCCGGGGGTGATTTCCCCATCACACAAACTTTTGTAAGCCTTAGAACCCAAATTTTCAACATTCGCATCTACACACTGATAAGTTTGATCAAGCCATATTAAGTCATAACCATAACCCAAGATATAATCACATGATATACCCCATCACTCAGATACTCACAACAATAACTGCTGACCACCACGGCTGCCCAAAAACAAATTCAGTACCGGTAGTAAACCTCATATCATTAAAACCTCGTTCAAAACCTTAATACACTGTTGATGATGAAAGAAGCACGCATAATCTCTTAACCACTCATCTGATCAATAAGCCAAGAAGCTCACTCGTCCGACCAGGGCCACTGCCCAAATCCTTAGCAGAAATATAGTATCATTCTTCCAAACATTCTTTATCCCAGTACGATAGTTAACAATATCAGGTCTAAAGACCTCATCCCAGCCAATAAAAGTAGCCCAACCTACAAGTCTCACCAAAACCATATGGAGCCCCACACAATGCGGTTTCGTACACCAAACAAGTAATAATTTAGATATGCATCAAAAATAGAAGGAAAACAAGGTACGAGGACTATCTAACAAGTATAATAGATATAACAGCAAAAGTACAATTTCATTAACTCATGCCACATAGGGAAAACAAAACACCAAATAAACACGAGGAAATGGTACCCCATATGACATTCGTTGTGGTGTGAAGCCCGATCCCAAATATATTAATCCACGTATAGATACCCATCGAGCCAAAGTGCTCGGGCTCACTGATCAGATGTGCGTCAACATCAAGCATGATAGCGTGCACGAATATAACTGTGGGAAGATAATTAGTGACAAACAATACTGAGAAAGACAAGCACAACTATGGTGCAATAAGCAAGTCAATATCACGAGGGCCATTACGCCCATAACGCCACAAGAACGGAATTACAATATGCGTGCGAAAAATCATGTACCCTCACAACCTGTCATAGCATAAGAGAGGAACACATAACATAGACCAAGACGCGAATAACATCCATTCCGTCCGATGATATATCTGTGGCAACAAATGTGCAAGAGAAGGCAAATCCGATCTGATACAGAATACACATTCTCATTAGGCTCACAAATAATACCTAAACCAAATTCTGATCATTCCCAAAATAGGTAATTAACCTTCCAAAATCCATAGCAACCTTTCCATAACACCTACCATCAGTCACCCAATCCCCAACATTTCTTCCCAATTCGCAATCAAGGAATAGTTTGCCAACGAGAACATCCAGCCTCTGAACCTCACGAATACAAGAATATTCATATCCAATCTCAACATCGCTACTCAAACGGCTGATACGTCACTCACACTCCATCATTTTACAGAAAATACCCATAAGTTAAAACACAATGCACCTTCCAACATCCACTCTCACCACCGGTAATATCAAATAGTGCCCACATCCTCTTAAACATCTGGAATCGTCTGTGACATCAAGAACTCATATTCTTCCCTTCAAAACTTAACCGCAATCTTGAACTCGCAGCTTTCAACCCCACCAATGCACCGTCACTAACATGCTAACTTACGAATATACGAAAATCTCATAATCAACACTGAACCATAAGGAAATTGAACATCTCATCAACCGCGAACCTTACATTTAACGCAATCTAGGAGAACATCACAACACGCAATATAGCTTCGATACCTATAGCAAAGATCAACTCCAGTTGTGGCCATAACCATGGTAAATTATTCGGAACTCATTAACATTTGATCGAGTCATCAGAACTTATCGACTCTAACTCAACCGAATCACCCAGACTGCCAACCCGGAAGAAACTCAATCCGATATACATCACTCTAAAGGGACCTTCTGGGAATCTGGAGTCATTTCTTGCATCCCTCCAATATTGCCATGTAAACTCATTCCTGACATAGTAATACCGCAGATCCGATTACCATTCGATACCGATCTCAAGCCTTACCCATACACAAATTTTGAAGTCCTTAAATGCTACATATGATCTGGAACTCATCAGAACCTTCTCAATAACCACTCACCTTACTCTGATCTTCAATACACAATTAATACGCACCGAGCAACCCGCCCTTCACCGGCACATGACTATTCAAAGAAACAACCAAGTAACCCCTCATCCCGAAAACTGATACAATGCATGATCCTACAATCTGATCATCATTAGCCGACTCCCCCACTTAGCCCGAAGCCATAGAACACACCGGCAGTAATCAAAAGTACCATATCTTCATAGCATGCCCCGCATGGATATTTAGCTTAATACTTCCAAACCGCCCATGCAATACTGGTCATAGAACACTCCGAAGACTCTGCCAAGCGCTTACCCATCCTTGCAATAGTAAAACAACCTCCCCAAATGCTATGAAATGATAATATATGCATCCCACCGAATGGAAACCTCATACGAAGCACACAATCCAAACTCATCACACATGAGATAACCCACCGGCTGTACTCAAATCAACAACTCGCCATGAACCCACCATAATCAGAATGACTAGGACACTAGCTCGCCTTTCCAAGTCTGTGCTTATCAACCAGATATAAGAGCCTGCCTCGTACCACAAATGAACGACTGAAAGATTTAAAACTACATCTACTCCCCAGACTAGACAGCACATCACAATGATAATCAAGCATCCATAGCCCTTCATAATCCATCTGCAGCATCATAGATCATCGACACATAGCAATTACTGAGTGCGCAACATCTCATATGAACAAATAAGAAGAATCAAAATCGTAGGTTTCAAGTTGAAACAAGGCCACACGATAAGGAAAGAAGAAAGGAAAATTTTCCTAAATGCCATGTAGCCTCTCGAAGATAGGTATGGATATCATCATACCGATCCGCAAGACTCTACTAGACATTTGCTCATGACTTGTAGAACCTAGGAACCTAGTGCGCTGATACCAACTTGTCACGACCCAAAATTCCCAAGTCGTGATGGCACCTAACCCGACCTGTTAGGTCAACAAATTAATAGTTAACACAATTCTAATAAAATAAATGTGATCAACAATTGATATATCTGGATTCCAAACAATAACCGAAGGACTTATAATACAAGACATGAGCTACTAAGACTGTATTATTGCAAAAATGGATGTGAAATAAATACAACATCTGTTTGAAATGTTCATAAATAGAATTCAACTCTAGAACTACCCATGGACAAGTGGTAGCCACATCTGGAAGGCACGAACATCTTCAGAGCCGGCACCATGTCATCCACTACAACTCCGCTCCAAAAATCTGCACGCAAGGTGCAGAAGTGTAGTATGAGTACAACCGACCCCATGTACTTAGTAAGTATCTTGACTAACCTCGGTGAAGTAGTGACGAGAATGTTTAGTTAAAAGATACTCACTGATATAACCTATACAGTAAACTAGCAATAGAATGATACTACAATATAACAGAAAAGAGTACATGAAACGAATATGCGAAGCAATAAATGAGTACTAGAAGAGATCACAATTTAGCATTTCTCAATATCTCGACCAATCTTTTCCTTCGAGCGATAACCAATAAACCACGATAGTAACTCCATAACTTTCATAGTGTGAGAAATGTACTCAAGATATCAAGTCAATGGCACGGCAACACCCTTCGTGCATTTATCTCATCCTCACCAAATATACGTATAACAGTACCAACCGGGTAAAAGAAATACCAATAACAGTAATGACAAAGTAAAAAATACACAGGTAACAATAACTAACAATGCAGTACATATGGTCAACGGTAGCAGACTAGGTAGGAGGTATAGAAATAATGACATCAATTAGGAAAGAAGAATATAAATTTCACTAACTAGCATGGTAGAAGGGCTAGGTGTAGATATAACAAACAAGAGGGAAAGCATGATCTTTTTGAGCTAACGCCTAGAAGGCATGAATAACTAACAATAGTGCAAATATCAGGTCTAGAGACCTCATCCCAGCCAATACAAGCAGCCCAACCTACAAGTCTAACCAAACCCATATGGAGCCCCACACAATGCGGTTTCGTACACCAAACGAGTAATAATTCAGATATGCATAAAAATTAGAAGGAAAGCAAGGTACGAGGACTGTCTAACAAGTACAATAGATATAACATCAAAAGTACAATTTCATTAACACATCCCACAGAGGGAAAACAAAACACCAAATAAACACAAGGAAAGGGTATCCCATATAAAATCCATTGTGGTGTGAAGCCCGATCCCAAATATATTAATGCATGTATGGATACCCATCGAGCTAAAGTGCTGGGGCTCACTGATCACATGTGCATCAACATCAAGCACGATAGAGTGCATAGATATAACTATGGGAAGATGACTAATGCCAAACAATACTGAGAAAGACAAGCACAACTATGGTGCAATAAGCAAGTCAACATCACGAGGGCCATCTCGCCCATAACGCCATAAGGCCTAAACGAAATTACAATATGCGTGCGAAAAATCATGTACCCTCACTACCTATCATAGCATAAGAGAGAAACACATAACATAGACCAAGACGCGAATAATATCCATTCCGCCCGATGATATACCTGTGGCAACAACTGTGCAAGAGAAGGCAAATCCGATCTGATACAGAATACACATTAACGTTAGACTTACAAATAATCACCAACCCAAATTCTAATCATTCCCAAAACATGTAATTAACCTTCCAAAATCCACAAAAACCTTTCCATAACACCTACCATCAGACATCGAATCCCTAACATTTCTTCACAATTCGCAATCAATGAATAGTCTACCAATGAGAACATCCAGCCTCTGAACCTCACGAATATCAGAATCTTCATATCTGATCTCAACATCACTACTCAAACGGTCAATACGTCACTTATACTCCATCATTTTATAGAAAATACCCCCAAGTCAAAATACAATGCACCTGCCAACGTGCACTCTCACCTCCGGTAATATCAAATAGTGCCCACATCCTCTTAAACATCTGGAATCGTCCGTGACATCAAGAACTCATATCCTTCCCTTCAAAACTTAACCGCAATCTTGAACTCGCAGCTTTCAACCCTACCAATGCACCGTCACTAACTGCAATCTCATAATCAACTTTTAACCACAAGCAAATTGAACATCACATCAACCGTGAACCTTGCATTTAACTCAATCTAGGAGAACATCACAACACGCAATATAACTTCTATACCTGTAGCAAACATCAACTCCAGTCGTGTCCACAAGCATGGCAAATTCTTCGGAACTCATGAGCTAGCACCTAGAAGGCATGAATAACTAACATGATAGAAATCTTATATAAAAGTGCAACAAATAAGGAACGGCATGGATGTAGATATAAAAACAAAAAGGGAAACATGATATTTGCAAGTTAAACAAACAGAAGGCATGGGCAACACAACAATAATTGAGATAGAGAATAAAAACAGAACAACAACGACAAGTCACATAGAAAACTTAGGTACAACAGTAACAACCCAAGGTAAAGGCATGAACGTAAACACCATGAAAAGATATCACAACATAATGCATGTCCCTCGTCCTCGCCTGCACGGAAACACCCTTCATGCCATGAACTCATGATAATATAAATGAAATGGCATGGCATCACCCTTCGTACTTTTATACTCATCCTCACATGTTAATGTAAACGAGAAAACGATAATATGAATGAAACGGCACAGCATCACCCTCCGTGCTTTTACTTTTACCCTCATATGATAACGTAAATAAAATGGCACGGCATCACCTTTCGTGCTTTACACTCTTCCTCACATGATAATGTATATGCAATGGCATGCAATCACCCTTCGGGCTTTACGCTCTTCCTCACCAAGCATATGTATACCAATGATAAGCAAGGTAGAAAGCTTTAATAACATCAAGGAGAGTGTTTAAGTGAATATTCCAAATGAACATCAATCACAGCTTTCCATCCAATAACAATTCAACAAACCTCAAGTACTTTATTATTCAAGTATTTCGACAAGTCTAAAAAAATGATCTTTAACTCAAGTATCGAATCCAATATCTCAAGAATACCGGTCGTAGTGATGTATTAATGATTAAACATAATGATGACCGAATTTAGCACATTAATGGTTTCACAAAAATCTGTCAAATTTTAATCAAGTTATAATGAGCTAAATCTTGGTTCCTAGCATTTAATTTCATATTCTTGGTAATCTAGAAGTCAAGTAGGGCATGAAACGAGAAGGTCACAAAATTCTATAAGGCACAATTAATCGTATAATCTACCCCGAGCATGATTAACCCCGGCACATGCATATACACTCGTCACCTCATATATACATCACCCCTCCATGTAGAAAATAATGGCAATTAGTAGGAAATATTCCCTCAACAAAGTTAGGCAAGTCACTTACCTCAATTCGGTAAAATCAATACTCAAATTAGCTTTTCCTTTACAAAGTCCGGGCCCACACCTCAGAACCCGACAAACTCACAAAATCATACAATCCATAGAATTACGAGTCCAACCATTCTAGTTTCACTCAAATCCGACTCCGAATCGATGTTTAAAACTCAAGAATTCGCTCTATGAAACTTTGGTAAGAAAAACTCCCAACTTTCTCTTATGAAATCATCAACCAAATGCTAAAAATGAAAATAGATTCATGAAATATAAACAAAACCGAGTGGAGAATACTTACCCCAATCCATATGATGAAAATCGCTTCAATCCGAGCTCCATAGCTCCGAATATGCAAAAATGGCCGAAACCTCT
Organism: Nicotiana otophora; assembly: GCA_000715115.1. NCBI lineage: Eukaryota > Viridiplantae > Streptophyta > Magnoliopsida > Solanales > Solanaceae > Nicotiana > Nicotiana otophora. The sequence goes on from AWOL01S0087033.1 coordinate 11,741, forward strand.
AAAATAGAGTACTTTATAATCATTGGGTGAATTAATGAATCACGATCACGGAAATACCTTCGCGATCGCGAAGAAGAAAAATACACTGCCCCTGAATTACTCTATGTGATCGCAGCAATGGACTCGCAAACGCGATACACAAAGCCCACAAAACTACGCGATCGCAGGAATAACATCGTGAACGTGAAGAGGAAACTTGCCTCCTCAGCCCATAACACTACGCGAACGCATAGATGCAGTTGTGTATGCGATGAAGACCAGCCCCTCCCTATGCGAATGCGTTCATACTCATGCGAACGCGGAGAGAAAATTCCACAGCAGACCAAAATATATTTCGTGATCGCGGCCATACCTTTGCGATTGCGAAGAACGCCAGAAGCAACAGGTAACAGCAGAAAACTAGCAATGCAAAAATCATTTGAAAGGATCCGAACCACGTCTGAAACTCACCCTAGCCACCCAGGACCCCGTATGAATATACCAACAAGTCCCATAACATATTACGGACCTACTCGAGGCCTCACATCACACATAACAACATCGAAATGATGAATCGCACCTCAATTCGAACTTAAACAAACTTTAAACTTTCAACTTCCAAAACTCGCGCCGAAATATATCAAATCAACCCGGAATGAGCTCAAATTTTGCACACACATCCCAAATGACATGACGAAGCTATTCAAATTCCCAAAACCACAATCCGAATTCGATATCCTCAAATTCAACTCTCTGTCAAATTTGTGAAGTTTCCAAACCTTTAAATTTCCAACGTTCGTCAATTAGCGCTGAATTCTTCTAGAGATATCCAAATGCAAATCCGTGCTTACGCGCAAGTCCAAAATCACCATCAGGACCTAACGGAACTATCAAAACTCTATTCTGGGGTCAAACATACAAAAGTCAAACTTGGTTAACTCTTACCGCTTAAGCTTCTAAAACAAGAATCATCCTCCCAAATTGATCCCGAATCATCCAGAACTCGGCCATACACGCAAGTCATAACACATAATACGAAGCTGCTCGAGATCTTATGCCACCGAACGGGACGTTAATTCTTAAAACGACCAGTTGGGTCGTTACATTCTCCCCCTCTTAAACAAATGTTCGTCCTCGAACATGTCAAGACTCATTCCGAAGT